>BMAC01000670.1:125981-161285 GCA_014905375.1 Phtheirospermum japonicum
TCCGAGGGAGTCCCATTCCCTCGGATTTTTCAAAATTCCGAGGGAACTTTCCCTCGGTATTTTTAATTTTTTAATTTTTTTTATTAATTTTTAATTTTTGTTTTAATTTTAATTCTTGTTTAATTATTAAAATTCCCAAAAAATTGAAAAAAGCAATTAAAGAAAAGTCAAAGAAATAAATCAATTATAATAAAAAAAATATTTAAAAATTTATGAATTACATGCGTTCGATCGAAAACAGTAACAAAGTTTATTACATAAATAAAAGTGTTCTATGGATGGGGAGGGGGAACTGCTGCTGCTGCTGCTGATAGGGAGCGGGGAACTGCTGCTGGAAACGAGCGTACATCTCAGCCATCTGGGCGTTCGTCCGCGCCTGAAATTCCTCCTGCTGCCGGCGCTCCTCCGCACGCTGTCGCCTTTCCTCGGCTGCCTGCTGGGAACATTTGGCGCCCTGATTTCCGAGGGATTTTCCGAGGGAACGGAATTCCCTCGGAAAAAACCGAGGGATTTTTATTTCCCTCGGTGTTCCCTCGGAAAATTTCGAGGGAATTTCGTTCCCTCGGAAAATCTCTCAGAAATTTGCTGTTTTTTTGTAGTGTATCCTTTTCAACTTTAATCCTCTTGTTCCGATTAATGATCCTCACATGGGGAATATTTCACTCAATCACACAAGTGTATAAGATGGGACATCTATTTCTCGTTCATTTTATCTGGTTTACCTAGAGTTCCACAAATATAACCTCACATCCTCTTTCCTTTCAGAAATTTTTTCAACACATAACTCTAATAAGAATAATTCTACCCATTAAGTTGGGTACTAATAGCTTGTAACGAATTATTCTTTTCATCAGCCATTGCAACAGAAATAGACTACCAAACAGATAAACAAACCAAAATCGAAATCGACGAAAAAAAGGACAGGAAAAAAGGACAAAAAAAACAACCTAAAAACAAATGATAATAGCACAAAATGATCGATCAGAATACTTACCAAAAAGAAAGTCGAGGCTTGAATCAACCTTACTTTTAATACCATGTTGAGATATACAAAACATAAGAAAAAATAAAAGTGAGACTAGAATTCTGTGAATAATAAATTGATAATCGAATAATACAACTTTGAAAAGCAAATCTCTCTCTCTCTCTCTCTCTCTCTCTCTCTCTCTCTCTCTCTCTCTATATATATATATATATATATATATATATATATATATATATATGAAAAGATTAAAAGTCTAATAATTAGTGCCTAATATTAATATTTTAACAAAAATAAAATAAGAGCAGAAATTTCTATATTCTCTCTACAAATATTCTAAATAATATGTTTGGGAAAAAATATCTTGAAATGGATAATTCTATTAAATGAATGACAGTCCTTCATTTGAGAATATGTTTCGGTACAGAGGCTTGTTTGTTAGTAAAAGGAAAAGGTATCATGTTCATTTTGTATCAATTTAATATAACAAAAAAC
Organism: Phtheirospermum japonicum; assembly: GCA_014905375.1. Classification (NCBI taxonomy): domain Eukaryota; kingdom Viridiplantae; phylum Streptophyta; class Magnoliopsida; order Lamiales; family Orobanchaceae; genus Phtheirospermum; species Phtheirospermum japonicum. The sequence continues at coordinate 127,459 of BMAC01000670.1, forward strand.
TTATTCGACTAGAAAATGAATATTAACAATTCATTAATACTCATTTTGAATGGTAATTTTAGGGATTAGAATGTGATGGATTTAAGTTTACTTATTTGCAGTGCATTGTTTGTACCTATTTAAAGTTTTAACTACTATATTTACGTTGATCACATGAGAAACTCTACAAAATATACGTTGATCACTCCAGCCCGGCTAAGCAAGTTGAAATGAGAGCTTCTCAGGGAGGAGCTCGAATGAAGTTAAACAGCAGGTGGGCCCGGCGCTAGAGACTTCCCACGTTAGCCCAAAAGTGTTAGTGGAAAGGCTCACACAGAGAGCGAAACAGGCTGGAATGAAGCGATCCTCGGGAAGGAATGCGAATGGAGCTAAACAGCAAGTGTAGCTGATATGCAAGTATAGGGCATGCAGACCAGCTAAAATCGGGCCCTTTTCGGGCAAGAAAGACTAAGCTAAGGGGGGATTGTAAAAAATATATTGTGCGCTCCAGCCCATTATTTCGTCTTTCCCAGCCTTTAGCCTCTTATTTTCGTTGTTTTTTGTTGATCACATGAGAAATTATACTATATTTATATTTACGTTGATCACATGAGAAATTCTAAATAAATTATGCACGATCTTCTATGATGGTTGATTTGTTTGTTGTCTATTTTAGAGAATTATGCCTTAACTCCGTTCAACAACAATATAAAATTTTAAGGTAAATTAATTGTGCACTGTTGAAGGAAAAATACAATTAGTGTGCCTTCATCAATAAGTAACTGATGAAGGACAATTTAGGTATTCGTTATCTTTATGTATTATGGAAACATGTAATTGATACCCTATATAAAGGGAGTCTTTGATGAATAAGAGAACCCTAATTTCTACCGTCTTCCTTCGTCTCTTGTCTTCTCCTTATACTTTTTCTTTTACACGTTATCAGTACGAAATTCTAACCTATTGAGAGTGATCGAGAATAAGCCTTCATACCCTATACATAATTTTCGTGGGTCAAGTTTCTAAGTGTGTTATATGTTTAAAAAATCGGTTTCTCGATTTTCAACCGTTTGATCGAGCTCAACTTTTTACAAAACCTTCAAGACCTTCTGAATTACATTCTGAACGGTGTAGATTGGATTCGAAGATACGAGGAAATATATATAAAATTTCGAACAGAGCAGATTTTATTTTCAGAAGTTTCTGTGCAGCATTTTCAAAATACGATTGCGCACAATAGAACCATTGGATCAAGTCAAATTTTGGATATGTTATTTCAAACATATACAGGTTCAATATGAACAGTGTAGATTTGAATATGAAGTCTTAAGAACCCGATAATGAATTTTGAACAGAGCTGATCCTGTTTCTCGGAACTGTCTGCCCAGTTTATTTTAAAATTCAATTACGCACAACCTAACCGTTGGATGAAGCATAATTTTGGATATATTATTCAAAACACGTAGAGCTTGAATCTGTACGGTGGAGATTGGATTTGAAACTTTTTATAATCTGAAACCTAAAAACAAGATTAGGAAAGAATCATGACTTTCCTCCTCCAAGGTGACTCGAATTACTCTATTATTTATTAAATACAACTAATAAATATTTGTCAATATGTATATATGGCATGGTATGTATTATTGTGCATGTATTCATATGATGTTATGTGCAATATTGACAAACATGAAATTTTGCAATACTTTAATGATATTCATAGAGTACATAATATATTACTACTTATGCTTTTAGATGATTTCTAAGAAATCGTAAATAAAGTTATTTACACGATTAGATGAGAGATTAATCATGGTTTTGCCAATATGTTTAGTTAATCATGAATTTCGATGAATTGATAGATTCATGTATGTTGGTGATTCTCTTCAAGTTGATTTTATAAGCTACTTTCATGAATTTCGATGAATTGATAGATTCATGTATGTTGGTGATTCTCTTCAAGTTGATTTTATAAGCTACTTTCAATGTATATATCATTGATTGTATATTTGAATATTTTCATGATAATGAAAGTTCATGAACGATAAATAATTGTGTAAATAAGTCTTGTGGTAAAGTATATTCACATGATATCAAAGAAAGATTATGACATACTTCAAATTCATTATCTAAAGAAATTGATTAAACTAACTCAATCTAAATACAATTTAATATACTCAAAAGAAATTGAGTACTACCATTACTCGTTTGATGTGGAAACTAGAATAACTACAATTCCACAATAATATCACCCATCAACCCCTATTTGACAAAGAATCGTCAAACTTAGTCAAAGTCAATTCTCTTATGAACTTGAGAATTCATATTGAACCCAAATCTTATATTGGAAGTATATGTAGTTTCAAAATCTCAATAAATTCTAGATGTACTCTAAATGAATATTTTGAGAATTTTATGAAACACTACTTCCAAGCCTAAGAATTTAGTGAAAATAAATTGGTTTGCTTGCTAAAAAGGGTCAATGATTTTGATATGTTGCAACTAAAAACATATCTTACCATATGTGAAAAAGAAAGTCACTTTAAATGACAATAATAAATTGAGAGATACGATCTCACTCTATTTTTTTCCACTTGAGCAAACATACTGATGCACTTGTATAATATTAATTATGATAGTGAGTCGTTAAGAGACATGACATTATTATTCATAATACCAATGTTAGACCTCTGGATAAAGAAATTTATTGAGGCTAACCATGATCGATTTGAATAGTGAAAATAACTTCAATGTAAAGGGGAAGAGCCATGTGGGAAGAATGAACCACAAGATAAGATATGTAAGAGCTCGTGATATTTATTGGTCATGGTAGAAGTCATGGAGGTTACCCCAATAATCTTTCTTAGTCAATAGATATCCTCTATTTTGATTAATGAAAGTATAATCAATCATTCACATTAAACTATTTATTTGGTCTTAAAATTTATTTTGAATTAGATTTATGTGATGTGGCCTGATTTAATTATTTTTGGCTTATTGGTAAATTTTGTATTTCATTCTAAAGCATTAAATGTACTTGAGTTTATTTACAACACATTCACATACAAGGTTCATGAGAAAATTATTAGATATAATGTAACATATCTAGTAAATAATGTAAAATATTAGAATGAAAAGTATTTCATTCATCTCTAGAGGAATGTGAGAATTTGTCGAGAAATAGACAATTATTCACTTAATTGATATTTATATGTGACAAAGTCTTGAGGCCTGGTGGCACATTGATTAAAGTCATAAAATCTCATTATGGGCCAAGAGCGGACGAACCTTGTTAAGTTTGATGATATTCATGTTGATGATTATCACTAAGAAGTACATTATGAGAATGGAACTATACTTTTAATTTATGGTTTTAGAGTCAATCTAGTAATTTTACTTTACTACTTTTTGATCATTGAGTCATAAGATATGACCAACAAAGAACTTTTGGACACGACTGGTATGGATTCTTTGGTCGTTGTGATATGATGCTCCATATTATAAGAAATTAACATGGACATCTTTCATTTTGAGTGGAACACAAAATGAGATAGAAATTTGATGCAAAGTATAGTATCGAACTAATGTTGTTCAATTACTACTAGTGCTATCTAAAGTACTAGGAGCACTACATACATTCATATCTCAAAGATACATCACTCATTTTTTCAAAACTTGTTCATTAGCAAAATTGTATGATTGAGACCTGCATATGCTAAAGATAAAAAGTATAATATTTCATTCTTATAATTGATAATTGGTGATACATGTGGACATAACCATTCAAAATGCGGATCATTCAAGTATTGTATAGTTTTGGTCGATGCTTCGGCACGTATTGTCCATAAAAATGTTGCATTTGAAAAAATTCTAGCACATTTAATATAATTGAGGACTCACTTTACATCAAGATTACTTGATGTCTATTTTATTTTAATAAAGACCGATGTAATGCATCTTGTACCCTAATGTGCATATATAATAAGGTCTCAAAGAAGACGCCATCACAAAGAATATAGATGGTGACTAAGACAATATTTATGCGCACTCATTTGTCTTTACACAGGGTTATGAAATATTGCATGCAACTCTTACTTATTCGTTTATGAACCTCTACTAACCAGATATTTTGCGTACCAGTTGGTAACTGAATATAAGCCTGATAATTCATATCTGCGCATATTTGATTAAGCAGTATATGTGTCTATTGTGCCCCCATAGTGCATTCATATGGGTTTCTAAAGACGATTAAGTATTTATGTTGGATATGAATCTCTAACAGTCATCCGCTATTTGAAATCTTTGACAGACGATCTTTTTATCACTAAATTAGCAAATTTGTCACTCTAATGAGACAGTCTTCCCGTCGTTAGGGGGAGATAAGAAAAAGTATTTTCTAATGGAACGACAGGAATAGTTTTATACTATGTCTCATTATGATTCCGGCATTTCACAATGTAACGTGAAGGTAAAGTAAAGTGAACAATTGATTTTCAAAGTATAGAAGACTCAATTTTCAAAGTGACGAGATTATATATATACTATCTGCAAATGTGTATGCAAGGTTAAAAACCCCATAAGGGGCACAATGTCACAGATTAAGACATTGCAACCATACTTAGTGGATATGTGGTTGAGGTCATGACTCCCAAAAAGAACAGGGGGAGGTCACTTGGTTCGATCAATACTCACCCAGGGAATAGGAGGGCATGTAAGCCACAACTTCAATTGATCATCAATGAAGACGATTCATCTCATGAGATTATCTCTGGTTATACTTATGTCCATGAATTATTACAGGAGGACGCTCCGATGTTTAATATGATTCCAGAGAATAAAAGAGCCTCAATGTACTATGAGAGTTTATATGAATTAATGGAAATATCTCCCACACACATTGATGATATATACAGTGTTGCTCAAGGAATCATAGAGCACGGTGATATCGAACCACGCTCTATTAAAATATCAATATAGAGCAAATTGACCTAAATGTAAAGAATCAATCCAGGTAGAACTAAATTCACTAACAACAAGGCAAGTATTTAGTTTGGCAGTGCTAACCTCACCAAGTGTAAAGCCTGTAGGACATAAACAAAGTTTTGTCAGAAAGAGTAATGAGAAAAATAAATCCATGAGATGCAAATCTATACTTGAAGTACAAAGTTTCTCAACACGCCCTGGAATTGACTATGGGGATATGTACTCTCCTATAAAATGTTATAATTCCAAAAAACTGAGAATGCAACTTATACCTGTGGTTACATCATATCTCTATGGGGATCGTGATTTATAGATATGTATACAAAAGTGTTTGCTAACCTTTCATTTCCAAGGCAAGTGACTCTAAGCCACGGAATGCATTTGCAAATAAATCAAAACACTCACTTTATGTATTGAGACAATCCAGATGGATGTGGTATAACCGTCTAAGTGACTAATCTATGCCCTTGCGTATTTATAAATAAAATAAATTTCAAATTTGCGATTATGATTGTAAATGTCGATGAAAGGAACAAATTATACACTCTTAATGAAATAAGAGATATCGCTAGTTATTTGAGATAATACATCATGGAAAAATTTGGTCATGTTAAGGCTTTAAACTAAAATCGAGTTTATGAAATACTAAATTCTATAGTTTGTATATATCCAAAAGATGATCAGGCGATTAAATATACATAAGTGCAATATGTTAGCACTCCTATGATTGGTCAAAGTGAAGATATAAGGAAATATCAATCTCGTCAGTAGAATGACGAAGAACTGGTGGGAGCTGAAATTCTCTACCTATGTACAATATGCGCATTATTGTACCATTACTAATACACTTGACCAAATATTAATTTCTCAAAATCGTTATCTTGATTTAACTCAAGAAACGCAATGTCACTGGAGTGGAATCAAAATGTAATTTGATACCTAAAAGAAACCATTGACGCGAGTTTATTTTTCTCATTCATAAATATAATTGGGACTGCAGATGGTCTTGTAATCCCTATAGAAAATATTGAGTTTACTTCCTACCGTGAAACACCAAATAGTATCGTTGATGTTGGTTACTCATTCAGTCCATGTAAATAGATCATTATCATACATGTAGTAGTTCATGAGTATCTACGATAAATGTTATGATCAATCATACATCTGATGATAGTGGCTTGAACTCTATCACTAAAGAAAATGTGATAATACGAATAATATCACCACAACTCTTCTACAACAAACAACTATGCACTTTCTCAAGAATCAAGTAAATTGAGGAAGTGGAGACTTCCAAAGTTCTCTTGATAGATGTACATATCAGAGAGAGGTGTACACTTTAGGCGGAGTCTCAATATAGGTGTGTTGTACTCTTTTTCCTTAGACCAAGATTTATTTTTCCCATTGGGTTTTGTTACTTGGCAAGGTTTTAACGAGGCAACAATAAAATACAATTTTACCCTTTGACTTGGCACAAAGGGAGTGTTGAAGGAAAAACACAATTAGTGTGTCTTCGTCAATAAGTAACTGATGAAGGACAATTTAGGTATTTTTTATCTTTATGTATTATGGAAATATGTAATTGATACCCTATATAAAGGGAGTTTTTGATGAATAAGAAAATCCTAATTTCTATTGTCTTCCTTCGTCTCTCTTTTATGTCTTCTCTTTATACTTTTTCTTTTACATGTACGATCTTTTTATGACTATTCATTATAGTCAATCGTTTTCCCACGTAATATTTATAGAAGTATTATGTCTTAACTACATCACCCCTATATATTAATGCAAAATCCATCTAATCTATGTGCCTGCTTCGTATGCTTCGTTTGACAAATAAAAAATTATGGTGCTTCGTTTGCTTATGTGTCATCCGAGTCTAATATTTACCTAATTCAATACTTTTCTTATTATTGTATCTTACCTAATTTAATTCTCTTATTATATTTTTTTATTCAATACTTTCATTGATTCTCCTAATATAAAAATATAAATAAGTCATATATAATTAGTAGATAAGATTTAAATTAGTTATTTTAATTAAAAGACAAACTACATATGAAATAAATTTTAATTACAAAAAGAACTTTATTATGAAAATAATTAAATAATTTTTATTGATAATATAATTTAAAATAATTCTATTTCTGGAGTTTCAAATATTCTATATAGGTAAAATATGAGTTATTCACAATAATCTAAGTATGTAACTAAATATTGGTATTGTATTCAATCTAATCATAAAATATTAAATTATATACTAATAATTAATAAACATTGATTAGACACCAGTACAATGCGACACGGGTTGAGAGTATGACATCTTTTGAATATCTTAAAATATGTAACTAATAATTATTAACGAATTTATTCTAAAAATTAATATATAAAATAATTTAATAATAATAATTAATAAAGTAGATATTAGACACGAGTTTAGAATATGATGTCGTTTGAATTTTTGTTAGTATGTAACTAAAATTATTAATGAATTTAATTTAAACATCGAATACAAAATTATTTAATATTTATAATAATTAATAAATATATTAGAAATTTACAAGGCACGGGTTGAAAATTCATTATTTTAATTTTTATTTTAGATTTGAAATTCTGTAATTATCACAATTTTTTTTTATATTTATCTTTTAATAAGTCTCGTATAATACACGAGTGTTAAACAAGTATATATTAATGAAAAATCTTTCTAATCTATGTGTTTACTTCGTATACTTCGCTTGGATAATAAAAAAATTTAGTACTTCGATTGCTTATGTGTCATTCGAGTCTAATATTTATCTAATTTAATATTTTCCTTTTATTGTATCTTGCCTAATTTAATATTTCTTTTTATTATATTTAGCCTAAATTAATAGTATTCTTTTATATATTTTGTCATTCAATAATTTTCTTTTATACTTCTAATATAAAAATATAAATAAGTCATATATAATTAGTAGAAAAATCTAGATTAATTATATTAATTAAAAGACAAATTACATATGAAATAATTTTAATTAAAAAAAATTATTTGTGAAAATAATTAAATCAATTGTATTTATAATAAAATAATTTAATTGTGAAATTCTAAATATTCTGTACAAGTAAATTATGATATATTTGTAATAATTAGAGTATGTAGTTAAATATTAGTAATGAGTTCAATCTAAATATAAAAAAAAATTATATAATAATAATTTTAAGAAGAAAACAAAACAAAAAACAACTAGAACCGTAATTGAAATCACAAGTTGGGCTGGGAAGCAAACAAGAATATTTGATGTCAAACTTTGTTAAAAGTGTGTTGTGTTTGACTCGATTAATATCAAACCAAAGCTAACCGGTCTCTTCCTACAAGCTTCTACCTCAAGTTCCATATTGAACTTTAACAAATAGAGTGGCAACAAAATATATAGAAGCTGCAGATTTGTATGACATCAATTGTAACCAAATAAGTTGGACTATACTCAAAGGGGCGCATTAATCGGTTCACCCCAATACCAACCATAGGCTACTAGTGGCGTCGATTGTATGTGATACTCAAGATAACAGACATCCCCAATCCTATGTCTAGGCAGGAATACGACTTGTTCCATATCTATGCAAATGACCATTGTACTCTCGGCTTTTGTTTAGAAAGAATATGAATTAATGAAGAGATTAGTGAAATTAGAAAAATAACATTTGGTACACCAACATACACACACACACACACACCCAAATCTCTTACTCACAGAAACAAGAACAACCACCGACCAAAACTATATTATACACACAAAACACAAGTTCTCTTATTATATAACACTTTCAATTTCATGAAGATAGTAATTTCTTGATCCCAGATTTCTGTTCAGCAGTCAATCTATTCGGAAACTTTATGTCGAACTTGATCCTCAAATTACCCCTTCTCTTCGGATCTTTCGAAATCGGCATCCCTTCTCTAGGCACAACCTCCTCGTAACCGGGATGAATCACATTATTAACTATGGGCACACTCAACTTCCTCCCGTCCAACGTTGTCAGCTGCACGGTGTATCCCGTTAACGCCTCAGCAAGCGATATTCTCTGTGTGGCAACAAGATCATTGCCGTCCCTTGTGAAAACACTGTGCGGCTTCTCATCCACGATGAACACCAAATCCGATGGAATCACATTCGGTTGTTCGTTTCCTTTTTCTTGAAACGTGATCTTCGTCCCCTTTTTCCAGCCTGGCTTAATGTCGATTGTCAAGATTTCCTCCACCGGCAACGTCTTTCTGTTCATACGAAAGAGTAAACATTAGAACAGGTCATCTACTGTGAGACGGTTTTACAGAAGACAGACGTACTTTTTACCTTAAAAGTACTAAAATAGTCGTTATACTTTTTATTTTGAAAAGTACCAACTTTTCACTACAAACATAATTATTTAAATACAAAAGTATGATCATCTTACACGTATGACTCAGACGGTCTTACAAGAATGGCAAATTAGTAAACAAGAGCAACGACAACATACCCACTAGCATCGGCTATTTCTCTAGAAATTTTCATCCTCTTTGAAGTCCCCTTGTATAGCTCTTCTAAGGTGCAAGGCAATGTCCGTTCGATCGGAGGAGCTTTTCTAGGGCCCGAACTCATCGGTTGGCTGTCCCCGAAAGAGCTAAAGACCATATGATCATCATCTCCAAACATTGAATTAGAAAAACTCAAACCACCCCTGCCTCCACCTCCGCCTCCCATGCCTCCAAACGGGCTTGAAGACCCGAAAAACTCTGCAAAGATGTCGTTTGCATTCCTTGGATTGAATCGAAACACGTTTGGTCCACCTCCGGTGTGGAAAAAGGTCGGGCCGTTGGTCCTACCAGCCGCATCCGGTGGTGGCACCTGGCCTTTGAGGCCTTCTTCACCATATTGGTCATAGATTGCCCTCTTTTGGGGATCACTTAGAACCTGTTTGGCATAATTAACAACATATTATCAGTTTAATTACGTTCTTACGATTATATTAGGGACAATTACAAAAACTACACCTGGTTTTCAAAAAAAAAAAAAAAGCTAACTGCCAAAATTACAAATAAAAGAGAAACATATGTCAAAAGTATTTTTAATTTCGAAATACAATTGAGTTATTTTGTAACTTAAGTAATTAAAAAAATCCCATGATTTTGCAGAATTTCAATAAATCAGGGCAGTAAACAACTATCTTCACACAGCTCACAAGAGAACATGATTATCATAGTTTCTGTTAGGCTAATGAAAAACAATACTTAAAAAAAAGGAAAAAAAAACATACCTCATACGCTTCGGAAATCTCTTTGAATTTGGCCTCAGCTTCTTTCTTGTTGTTGGGATTCTTGTCAGGATGCCATTTCATGGCCAACTTTCTGTAAGCTTTCTTCAACTCATCATCGTTTGCACTCTTGTCCACCTTCAATATGCTGTAATAATCTACGCCCATCTTTTTTTAATTCCTTATTACCCTCCAAGTATCGGAGATATATACAAAGAATTGGGAGACTGCTATATATAATTGAATGTTGGAAAGGGATTTCGGATTTGCCAGTTAAGCTTCCTTTCAGCAGGCTGAGAAGGAAATTTAAAAGAGAGAGAGAGAGAGTGAAGTCTGGAAATTATCAGAATCGGTAAGTTCACGCTAGAAAGGCGTGGAACTTTCTAGGTTTCTTTGGGGTTATTTTCCAACGAGTAAACACCGATTTTCCTTTTTTAACTTCCGATGTTCTGTGGGGTTCGAACCATTATGTTAGATTCTTCAATATTTTACCATCTCCTGTTATCATGTTATATATAAGCCACTTTCAATTTTTTTTTTTTTAATCTTCTATTTCATCAAAATTTCTATATATCAAAGGAAAGTTATATGTATAATGATATCAATTTTTCTTTTAGGGGAAAATAAGCTAACTAAAGGACTATTTATGTTTTTTTACATTTTACGATACATATTATTGTTGTTATTGTTTACTGTATAAATTATATAATTTTTGCACTTACCTTATTTAGATAATTTTATTGAGAGTTTTGGAAAAAATTACGCTAAACACCTTACTATGTTCTTTTGTTTTTCTTTTGCACTTTATCATATAAGCTAATATATTTAGGATGAAATCTCATGTACTCCTATAGGTAAAATTAATATACCTAATACTCCTTTCAATTTTAAACTTCCCTAATACTCAATTATTTCTAATACTAGATTACACCACCCCTATACATTTATTTCTCTATATCACGTGAGCCACCTTTTAATTCTCTCACATATTAATTTTGTTTCCCCAAAATATTTCACCAACCCCGATATCAATGGCAGATCTATTATATGGGATGGATTGTCTAACTCGAACTCCAATTGAAAGCCAGACCAATAATCCCTATAAATCTTCAAAAATTTCTCTCATCCTATATAATTTCATGGAGTAGGGTTCGTCGTTCCCCAAATAGTTGTTCCATCGTTTCGTATGTTGAGTGCAATTATAATTTGAAGTTGCTCTCGCAAAATGGTGATGAAGACAACAGAAATCCATAAGTCAAGTAAGTATTGTTCTTCTCATAAACTTTTTTTTTTATTTTTGAAGTAGCGCCGAATTGACAAATAATTATCGAAGGTAGTTTGTAATTTGGGTAGATGGTATGTAATTGCGTCGTATTAAGCAATACGAAACTATGACCTACGCAACGAAATAATTCTCAATAATGGATTGGGCACTTGAATTTTAAATTACGAATGATCCAACTTGAAAATTCCCAACTATGAATTTGGAGATTACAGATTTTCCATTTCTTAAAATTTTTAGACTGCTGTTGTAAGTTGGTCGACTGATGTTGTAATTTGATTAGTTTCAAACTATGCAGTTTACTAGTTTCCAAGTAGTTTTTAATAGAGTAGTTTAGAGACATCAGACATTTTCTATCAATGTTCACCCACTATGTTATTATCCTCAGTCACAACATTGTAGTTTCGAATAATTATACGAAGTAGTTCTGAATATTTTGTCAATGTATACTTTACTTTGTCAAATACTTTGTAATTATTCGACTATAGTTTGATATTGTAAGTTGGTTAGTTTCGAATGATACCAATGCAGTTTCGAATTATCCTATGTCAAAAAGGTAGTTTCAAATTATGCATTGTAGTTTCAAATTATGCTTTGAAAAAATAGTTTTTAATTGTTTAGTAGATTGTTGTTGTAAGTTGGTTGACTGATGTTGTAATTTGATTAGTTTTGAGTTATGCACTTTACTAGGTTGAAAAATTTTTACGCTTTAAACTTGATTTGTCTTGAGACGTTGATGATAACCTTGATGAATTTACCAAACTTGTAGAAGACATTAAACAGACCGAAAACAAACATATTGATGATTACACTCCTATTATTCTCGTAAATGTTATTCCCGATTCTTACTCTGACGTTAAATCTGCCATTAAGTATGGTCGAGATCATGTGAGTCTTGAAACGGTCATTAATGGTCTTAAAATTAAGGAATTATATTTGAAAAACAATAGGGGATCTAGGAGTTCCGGTGAGGTTAATTTCGTTAGAGGAAGATCTCGAAGCCATTTTCAAGACCAAAAATCCTCCTCTAACCAAAATAACCAAACTCTTTATAAAAAGAAAGGCAAAAGTAAGTCTAGGCCTAAGAACCGAAAATTTTATAATTGTGGTGAAACGGGTCATTACATTTGTGAGTGTCCTCTGCCTAAGAAAAAAAATCAAAATCCCAAAAACCAGCCGAATGACCAAGCTAATATGGCTTCGAATAGTGAAAATAATGGTGATGTCTTTATGGTCATTGAAAATGTTGATGTTGTGAACTCTGTGTTGTCGTTTTCTGCATGCGAAAATGAGTGGCTTGTTGATTCTGCTTGCACTTTTCATATATCTCCATTTAGAAGATTATTTTCAAATTATAAGGAAGTGTCGCATATGTCTGTGTCTATGGCTAATGAAAAAAGGTGTCAAGTTGCTGGTGTCGGTGACGTCTGTTTGGAATTTGATTCCAGTTATGGTGTGACTTTGAGAAATGTTAGACATGTGCCTAATTTATGCAATAATCTGATTTCATGTGCTGCATTGGAAGATGATGGGTTAGAAGGTAGATGGGGGAAGGGTTTGATGAAAACTTTAAAAGGGTCTCTTGTGATTTTCAAAGGTGTGAGACTTAACAATTTGTATGTTTGTGTTACTGAGTCTAATGTTGTTGCTAACTCTGTAAATGTTGTCCAAGTGGACAAAACTCATTTGTGGCATATGAGTGGTAACGGTCTAGATATTTTGCATAAATCTGGCTGTTTTGGTAATGACAAACTGTCCTGTATGTCGTTTTGTGACTCTTGCGTGTTAAGAAAGCAACATAATGTGAAACTCCCCATTTCCCCCAATCCCAATAGGTCTAAATGCACTGAAATACTTGAATATTTGCATGCTGACGTGTGGGGTTGTTTTGCATGTAATTGTGGTGTTTTTCTCATATTTTTAATTAGGATTTTATGTTAATTTTAGTAGTTTTTAATCGAGTTCCGTTAGGTTATTCATTTGTTTTTCTCGTTTTGTTATTTTTCGTGTTTCTTGTTAATTTTATATTTAATTGGGTTAAATGGCTTCAATTAATTGGAGGTTTGTTATAATTCTTGGGTTTTGATATTTAAAATTCTCATTTAATAGGTGCCCAAATCGGTGTCAAGAGCAAGCTCCAAAATGGCTAACATTCTGAAATTGTGGCCTAGCCTTGCCCAAATTCACGCCTAAGGCGCAGCACTCTAGGTAGCCCAGAATGGCGCCCAGAAGCACCCTCGGTAGCAAACTGGCGCCTACTTCAGCGCCCAGAATGGCGCCCAGCAGCAACCTAGGCAGCAAACTGGCGCCTACTTCAGCGCCAAACTGGTGCCTACTTCAACACCCTAGGCAGCAAACTAGCGCCTACTTCAGCGCCCAAATGTAAGCCTACAGCCATGCCAAGCCCATTTCCACGCCCAAAGTCGTGCCAAACCTCAAGCCAAGGTGCAATTTCAGGTCAAACCCGGGAAATTAAGCCTTTAAAGCCCAAATTGACCCATTTAAACCCAATTAAACCTAGTATAAATAGAGGAATTCTCTCATTTTGTAAATTATCTCTCATTCCTCCCAACCCAAGCATGGGTTTGGGATTAAATTTCTCTCTCTAGATTTTAGATTTAATTTTCAAGCTTTTCTTGGGTTTGTAAGCCTAAGAAGAATTCAAGTATTCCCTTGAATTTTATTTTGATGCAATATAATTCAAACTTATTACTCTTTTACTTAAATTCAAGTAAGCTTTCTTTCATTTTCATACTTGTTCTTTAATTTTCATGTTTGTTTTTCAATTAATGCTTTTTGCCTTAGCTCTTTGATTTCTTGTTAGATCTTGTGAATCGTTCATGAAATCTAGATGAGTGACACGTCTAGATCATAGATCGAGTCTCGGATCGTTTTTATTTCAATTATTGCATATGCTTTATTTAGGATCTTATTTTCATGCATTGTTTCATGTTAAATCTTAGATCTACTCCTTGTTGCTTGTTATTTTACGCAAAGTTTCAAACTTTGACGTCAACTTTTCTTCCTCTTTCCATTGATGGTTTCAATTTGTGATAATTTGCATTATTTAGGATTTTATGTTCATGCAAGCATGGTTGTACCTTGAGCTTTCATGCTTTTACTTGGTGAAACATTGCTTGTTTTTGCTTAATTTTCACTGTTGCTTGCATTTTCAATTAAGGCACACGACCGAGGCATCCTACCAACTTGCATTTTACATTTCCTAGTTTAGTTTAGTTAGTTAGTTTAATTGCTTTATTTTTATTTCCTTTCAATTTCTTCAAGCTACAAACATTCTGATTCGTCAATTGAATCGATTTCCGATAATATCAAGCCAAATGAACCTTTTATACCACTAAAGAAATTACAAAACAAAATGACGCCGTTGCGACTCGGCTTGGTTAAGGCTTTCGATTTGATTTTTGTTTCTTTGTGTTTATAGCTTTCTTTGGTTTTTCACTTTTTCTTTAAGTATGCAAGGTCCCTATTACAATGGAAGGTACATTCCCAACATGGGAGGACATGCTGAAAACCATGTTGGGAATGAAGTGATGTATAATGGTTATGGCAACGTGGGAGGGTATGGTGCGAACCATGTTGCCAATAGTGAATTCGACTATGGGCAACCCAACATGGGAGGGCATGGTGCAAACTATGTTTGGTATAATGGCTTCTCGGGTACGAATGATCTGTATGGGGGATATGGTGCTTCTAATCACTTTCTGAATATGCACACTCCGAATTACAGTTCATATAGTGGTTATGATGCCCCCAATTAATTCTCGAATATGTCTAATGGAGGCTTTTCTAGTCCGAATGGGAATATTGGTGGCCAATAGTGCTCATAATCCTGACCCGTATGAGTTATTTAGCGGTGTGAGCTCCAATGCCCAAAATGCCCTCCCAATCCTCTATATTTCGGTCGATGCTCCTATTCCACCATCTGATTTGAATCTCATGGCAATTATACAACAATTGCAATCACTTTCCACTAAGTTGGCCTCGCTTGATGATAAGTTTAATGCTCTTGATGCTACGATGGACCAGTTAGCAAGCGATGTCAATATGCTAAATTGAGCTCATGAGGATTCCTTATTCATGGACATGATCCGAGAGTTGGTCGAACAAGCTTATATGAAGGAAAAGAGCCTTGAGTAGGAGGTTGGCCGGGAAGTCAATATTGAAGATTGTTGTGAGGATGATGAGCCCCTTGTTCTTAACGATGAGTACGTTGTGCCTCTATGTGCCCAAGACTTGTGTGAAAATGATTGTTTATGTGTCGTTGAGGGCAACGAAGACTTTTTTGACGGGGAGGTGGGGATAGTTGATGATAAGAGTGAGAAGTTTGAAAATCACCTTGAGGAAGAGATCATTGATGACAATATGGAAGAACTTGAAGAGTATCTTGAGGGGGTTGGTGAATTGTTTGAGTTAGTTTCTGATGAGACCGAGAGGAGGCACAAGCCCGAGTTTAAGCCTCCTCCATCTCCCCTCAAGCATGTATATTTGGAGGAAGAAGAGAGCAAGTCGATTATCATCTTTGCAAATTCGGACCGAGAGGAAGAGGAGAGGTCGGTTGAAGAGCTAAGTTCTTAAGGGTGCTATTGGATGGAGACCCAGAGTTGTTAAGGGAGTTAGCCCTCGTATGGAAATAGTAAGAGCCATGATTTGGAGATTGTTGTGGGAAGGCTTGATGTTTGTACTTTCCAAAAGCAAGTGGGTGAATCCCATTAACTTGGTACCAAAGACGAGCGGCATGTTCATTTTTGAGGAGGGAAAAGGAGAATTGTTGGCCACAAGGGCTACAACGGGATGGAGGATGTTAATCGATTCTAAGAAGTTAAATGCGGCTACCAAGAGAGATCATTTCCTCCCTCATTTGTCGATCAAAGGTTGAACAAGCTAGCCGGCCATTAGTCCTATCGTTTCTTGGACGAGTTTTTGGGTCATTTCAAAACTACCATTCCACCCGAAGACCTAGCCGAGACGAGTTTCATTTGCCCATTTGGAATGTTTGGTTTTTGGCGAATACTATTTGAGCTATGCAATGCGATGAGAATGTTCCAAAGAGTGGATCCTCCTGGCAAGGAGGATATTGTTTTGGTGGATCCTCCCGTTCTCTTTCCACCTTGACCAAAAAGGGAGTTCGTCAAGCTAGTGATGTAAAACAAGCGCTTCTTGGGAGGCAACCCAAGTTCTTTTTCTTTCTTTCTTATAATATAAAAATCCAAAAACATACAAAAAATTGAAAAATTAAAAAAAAAAAAAAATTGTTGTCTTTTGGTTCTTTTTAAACCTTATTTTGTTTTATTTTGATTCATGTACATATTTGCTTGTGTTTAGTGTTTCGCTTCCCGACTCCACCCGTTGCTGATTTGATAAGCTAATAACATTCATGGAGCTGGGGAAACAAGCCAAACTCGATTTTCGTTGGAATTGCTTGGATGCTTAAGTGGACCCCACCGAGCTCGACCCAAACTCGCTCGGTTAAGGAAGTTTCTATTTCACCCCCGTTTTACTTGATTTTCATTAAAATGCAATGAGGGCATTGCATGGTTTAAGTGTGGGGTAGGTAGGTGGTTAGGGTCCGGGTTTTTAAAAGCACGATTTGTCTTTCTTAACTCGAGCCTTGGCGAAGTGACGCATTCTTGGTGAAGTGACGCTTATTAATTGCGCATTTATATGGTTGAGTCGTTTCTATGTCTTTTGTGTCTTTATTACATTGTTGAGCAATCACCATATGCTTGGAAGTTTGAATAGTTTACTTGTCGGGTTTTTACATGTGTTATGCCCTCTTGTGAAAGGAGTTGAATTTTTGTGTTTCGTCCAAAACCCGCCTATATATATATATATATATATATAATCAACATTTACTCGTGAAAAGATTGCAACGTTCTAAGATCTCTTTTGATTTTGTTTCCAAAATCCGATGCAAACTAGTGAGTAACCTTGCGTGAATTATCAGTTTTGCTTGCATTTTTATGGAAATTGCATTGAGGTGGCTTGAATTTGCTCGTACATGATTGACCTTGGAAATGACCTTGAGGCAAATATATCAAACTTATTCCTTCCATATCCAAATATATAAGCTACAAAAAATATCCCAAATAAGCCCCCTTGAGCCTATACCCCGTTTCTTGTTAGCCGAGCTCGATTTTAGCTCTTATATCTTCATAAATTGTGGGGTGAGAGTGTATAATGTTAGTTGACTAGAAATGTGAGGGAAATTAATTGTGTGTTATGGGTTTTTGAGTTTCTTATACAAGAAAAAAAAAAGAAAAATAATACTCCAACACAAATCACGAAAAGTGATAAAGCATTCATGTGAAAAGCCTAATTTAAAGGCTAAGTTTAGTGAAAATAAGCAAATTCAAAAAGCTTATAAGTGTTGTGAAATAAAAGTGGGGAAAGAGTGTGTACGAGAAAAAGGGTTTCGATTGAAAGTTTGGTAATTTGGGAAGGGAGAAGCAATCATAAGCTTTGGGTTTTAGAAGTTAGGATTTTATTTGTTATTGATCACGTTTGATCGTGTGTTAGCCACTATATCTAAATATTCCATATCAAGCCAAATGAATCTTTTATACCACTAAAAAAATTACAAAACAAGGGTCCAGCTAAAGAACCCACCCAAGGTGGAAGGTTTTATTTCTTATCTGTGATTGATGATTTTTCCAGAAAATTTTGGGTGTTTCTTTTAAAACAAAATCTGATGTGTTTGAAAAATTCAAGTCTTGGAAAGTTTTAATTGAAAACCAAACTGGTAAGAAAATCAAAATTCTTCGAACGGACAATGGACTTGAAATTTGTAACACTTTATTTGATAAATTATGTGCTGATTCAGGTATTCAAAAACACAAAAACGTTCTGTATACTCCTCAGCAAAACGGGGTTGTGGAACGTATGGATCGAACTTTACTTGAAAGAGTTAGATGTATGCTTGCATGCTCCGGTCTTTCTAAAATTTGGGGTGAAGCTATTTTAACTGCTGCTTATTTGATAAATAGATCCCCTTCTGTGCCTTTGAATGGTAAGTGTCCTGAGCATGTGTGGTCCGGTCGTGAGACTGATTTTTCGAATTTAAAAGTTTTTGGTTGTGCTGCGTTTGTTCATCAAAAGGGTGATAATCTTGAACCTCGGCCGAAAAAATATGTTTTTTTATATTATCCAGAAGGTTTCAAAGGGTATAGATTGTGGCTTAGAAGTGAACCCGGTTTTAAGGTCGTGATTAGTCGTGATGTGACTTTTAATGAATTTGAGTTTTACGGCTCCGAGTAAGGTGGAACAATCATCTAGTTTAATTAATTCTGATGATATGCATGCTGAAACTGAAACTTCAACTGATTTAAATGCTGATTTTCCTGATTTAGCTGCTGAAAATGTTGATGCTACTACTGTGCATGATGTGACTATTGATAATATGCCTGGAAATGAGTCTTTAGAAGGCTATCAACTTGCTAGAGATAGGGTTAGAAGGAACATTTTTAATCGACCTTCTAAGTTTAATGATTATCATATGACTTCCTTTGCTAGTAGTGTGTTTCATTCGATTGATAGTAGTGAACCTAACTCCTATGAAGATTCTTTGAAATTTCTGCTCTTCTGTTGAATGGTTAAATGATATGAATGAGGAAATGAGTTCTTTGCATGTTAACAATACGTGGATTCTTGTGCTTAAACTTGATAATTGCTCTATTGATTACAAATGGTTGTTTAAGGTCAAGGATGAATGTGATTCTGTTAGGTTTAAAGCTCGTTTAGTTGCTAAGGGATTTACTCAAATGGAGGGGATAGATTATACCGAAATCCTTGCTCCTGTTGTGACACTACAAAGAAACCCGGTTATAAGGACGAGTATGCTGATGGGAAAAAGGCCGTCAGCATTACTGGCGGAATACGTTGCTGGCAGTCTTACTGACGGCCTAGGCCGTCAATAACCCCTCAGGGAAAGAGCGGGAATTTATCCCACTTAATTATCCTGACGGGTAAGGCCGGCAGGATATAATTTTTAATTAAAAAAACAATAATATATACGCTGACGGCCTTGCCCGTCAACGTATAAGTACCGCTAATCCTGACGGCCTTGCTCGTCAGGATTCTAACCTAAAAAATTGCCTCCCCTTCCCCGCCTCATTCTGTCAAAACGAGATAAAAAAATTCGTCGTCGTGAACCCTCCCGGCTCAACCCCCTGCCTCCTGTCGCCGACCCATCGTCGTCGCCGCGCAGTTACCATCGCCATCGCCTGGGAGAAATAGTAGCCTTCCCTATCGCCGTCGCTTGGGAGAAAGAGAGTCGGCGCCGTCGCCCACCACCACCAGCGCCTGCTCCAGCGCCGTCGCGCACCACCATCACCAGCGCCGTCGCCCACCACCACCACCAGCGCCTGCTCCAGTGCCATAGCCCACGCCGTCGCCCACCACCACCGCCATCTCTTGGGAAAAAGTTAGGTTTATTGTTATTTTTTTTAATTATTACAAATTAATTGTTAATATTATATATATATGTTTGATGTTTTTTTTTTTTTTTTTTGCAAAAATACAATAATTATACATATGCTTTTAACAAGCCCCAAATATTACAAGCAGTTTAATTTACAACGTTAAAAAAAATACACCAGAAATAATTTCAGAAAGAAAGAAAAATCATCGAAATTAATTAGAAAGAAATTCACCAATTTAATCCGAGAGGTTTTGTTTGATTGCGGATGATTTGATGGGGCGTAATGGATTGAAGGAATTGGTTGTTTTCGATGAGGTCAAGATCGGAAATGAATATATGTTTGATGTTTGTTAATGTAATAAATAAATAAATAAAAATACAATAATTGATTATATTATTGAACCTGTATAACAATATATATATATGATGAACATATATATGCTAATTAATGATTTTTAGATTCATGATGAACATATATATGTATTAAAAATAACATAAACCTACAAATATCCATTTGATATAATATACGTTAGTTTAGAAAATATAAAATAAAATTCTATTTTTTTAAATAAAAATCTTTTTTTTTTTTAATCTGGGTGGGACATTACCTTCCTGCGTAGGGGAGACAATCTGGAATAGATGGCTGGTGGAGTTTCAGAGGCCTGAGGAGGTAGAGAAGTCTGAGAAGGCCAGGCGCAACAGATTGAGCGAGCCCGGAGGCCCTTCGACTGGTATAGCGAAGCACCGAGGCGAGTCTAAGCCGGCAAATCGACAAGCCGCCGAAATTGTAAGTCGAAAATAATTTTATATTTTAAGTAATTAATTATATTATTGAACATGTATAATTTTATATTTTAATTAATTCATTATATTAAATATTGTAAATGTATTTTTATATACAGGCTACTCAAACGGGTACGCAGCTCAGTAACTACGACCTTCTTCTAAAGTATCATCGAAATCCTGACAGCACATTTACGGATCTTAAAGCCCAGGGGATAGCTGTAAGTTTATATATTATATATATCTGAGTTATTTAGTATAAAATCTGTTAAAAGTTGTTTAGTAATAATAGCTGAAAATTTTTATATCAGGAGGACTATGAGAGGGCTTTGGAGCATAGTCGTGCTGCGTCGTCTGATGATAGCAGCACTCAAGTAGAACCGAACGAGGTCTATCTACAGGTTGTCGAGAATAAGAAGGGTCGACGCTATGGCCTTGGATGCTTCGGGAAGGCTCAGAAGGGCAGTATTTCTTCCACCTCCACCGGTGATGTTTGCCAGCTTCAGGAGCAGGTCCAGTCCCAGTAGACGCAGCTTGAGCTAGCCAACTGAAGGAGTCATTCTTGTGGTATAAAAGTTTCGTTGGCTTTATATTATCAGGATTCAATTCGATTGTGAGAATCAATGTGTTTGTAGCTTAAGAAACGAAAATAAACAAAATTAAAATGAAAACTATGGAACTAACTAACTAAACTAAACTAGGAAATGGAATTGCAAGTTGGTTGGATGCCTCGTCGTATGCCTCGAAATGAAAATGTAAAGCAATAATGAAAATATGCAAGAACAAGTAGGTTTCATCAAGTACAAGCATGAAAGCTCAAAATACAACTATGCATTCATGATCATAAAATCCTAAATAATGAAAATTAGCACAAATTGAAAGTATCAATGGAAAGAGGAAGAAAAGTTGACGTCAAAGTTTGAAACTTTACGTAAAATAACAAGTAACGAGAAGTAGGTCTTGTATTTAGCATGAAACAATTCATGAAAATAAGATCCTAAATAAAGCATATGAAATACTCAAAATAAAAATGATCCAAGACTCGATCTATGATCTAGACGTGTCACTCATCTAGATTCCATGGACGATTCATAAGATCTAACAAGAAATCAAAGAGCTAAGGCAAAAAGCATAAATTGAAAAACAAGCATGAAAATAAAGGAAAGCTTACTTGAATTAAAAGGAAGGAGTTACAAGTTTGAATTAAATTGCATCAAAGTAAAATCTAAGGGAGTACTTGAATTCTTCTTAGGCTTACAAACCCAAGGCAAAGTTTGAAATTAAAATCTAAGAACTAAAGAGAGAAAATAAATCCAAACTCATGTAAGAGTTGGGAGAATGAGTGATTCTTTACAAAATAAGAGTAAGGTTCTATTTATAATAGGTTTAATTGGGTTTAAATGGGCGAAATTGGGCTTTAAGGCTTGAAGTTCCCGAGTTTGACCAAAATTGACCCGTGTTGACCTTCCTAGCCACTTGGCTAACCTTTTGGCACATTTTGGCTCGATTTGGCTCGAGGTGGCTCGGCCTTGACATGGCTTGGTTTGAACTTTGGCCCTCAATGCCTTTACCTATGAAAATAAAATTTTGAACATAAAAACCTAATAATTGCACCAATCTTTAAACTAATTGAACCCATTAAACCACATTAAATATAAAATCAACAAGAAACATGAAAAGAAACAAAAACGAGAAAACAAATAAAAACCTAATAAAACTCGACTCGAAACCACTAAAAACAACATAAAACTCTAATTAAAAATACGAGAAAAATACCACAATTACATGCAAAACACCAACCAAGAGATTCAGCGGATCCGCGAGGAGCAGGAGCGTTACCGGTTGGCGCTCTGTCAGTAGATTGAAGTCGTTGTTGCCCTGGCCATGTCTCGTCAGCCTCCTACTCATCCTCCCCTTGATCCGACATTCGATGGTGGTGATAATTAGATGGATGGATAATTCAGGATTTTTTTATACTTTGAAATATTTGAATAATTTGTTTTGATTTTGAAATATTGGATAATTTATTTTGATTTTGAAGTATTAGATAATTTGTTTTGATTTTTAATTATTGGATAATTTATTTTGGATTATCTAAAATTTAATTGGTTTATTATTTTTTAATTTAATTATTAATTAATATATCGGAAAATTTTATAATATTTTCATTTCCTTACTGACGGCCTACTGACGGGTGAGCCGTCAGTATATTTTATGACTTGCTGACGGCCACATACCCGTAAGAAATACTGACGGCCACATACCCTCCAGGACTACTGACGGCCAAGCCCGTCAGGATGTAAACTCCGCCAGGAGTATTGACGGCTATTTCCTAACGGCTTGGGCCGTCAAGAAAGCCATCACGAATACTGACGGGAACATTTACCTGTCAGGATACTATAATCCTGACCACGATAATGCTGACGGCCAATATCCATTAGGAGGCCGTCAGTATTCCATATACTGACGGATATGGCCGTCAGCATAGCCGAAATTTTTTTTAGTGTGAAGTTTACTACTGTTAGAATCCCATTTGCGTTATGTGCTCAGTTTAATTGGGAATTAAAACAAATGGATGTTAAGACTGCGTTTTTGCATTGTGATTTGGATGAAAAAATATATATGCGTCAACCTGATGGTTTTGTTGATAAATCGAAGTCTGATCATGTATGTTTGCTTAAGAAGTTTTTGTATGGTTTAAAATAATCTCCTAGACAATGGAATAAGAAATTTGACAAGTGCATGCTTTCTTTAAAATTTCGAAGAAGCTCGTTTGATACTTGCTTGTATTTTAAAGTAGATGCTAAGGTGCATATTTTCTTGTTGATGTATGTTGATGACATGCTGTTAATTAGTTCATGTATCAAGTCTATCGAGCATGTGCAAAATTGTCTAAGTGCTAAACTTGACATGAAATATTTAGGAGATGCAAAAAGGGTTCTTGGCCTGAACATTGTTAGAGATGGGAAATGTTTGACTATATTTCTGAATCAGATTTCGTATGTTGAGAAGATTTTGAGTAAATTTTTTATGTCGGATGCCCAACKTGTTAATGTTCCACTTGCTGGTCATTTTCTGCTTAGTAAACAACAGTCTCCCATTCATGAAGAAGATATTGAGTACATGAAAAACGTGCCTTATGCTAGTGCTATAGATTTTGTTATGTATTTGATGGTTAGAACTAGGCTCGATATTGCTTATTCTGTGAGTTGCTTGAGTAGGTATATGTCTGACCCTGGTGAGATTCATTAGGAAGCTGTTAAATGGTTTCTTCGTTATTTAAACACTCTTTTAATCTTGGTCTGAAATTTTCTAAGTTTGAAAATTATGTTCTGAAAGAATATTTGGATTCTAACTATGCTAATGGTAGGGACGAAAGAAAATCGACTGTGTCTTATGTGTTTTCCTTATGTGGCTCGTGTATTAGTTGGAAATCTCAGTTACAACGTGGTTGCCTTGTCGGTTACCGAAGCCGAATATGTTGCGATGACTGAGGCGTTTAAAGAGGACATATGGTCAAAAGGTTTGCTTTCTGAAATTTGCATTCTTGAAGGTGATGTCGTAGTATTTTCTTATACCCCCAGTCCGCTATTCAATTGGCTAAGAATCATATTTCTCATGATTGAACTAAACACATTGATGTGAAGCACCACTTTATCTGAGATGTGGTTGCAAAAGGTATAGTTCTTCTTGAAAAAATTCCTTCTGAATCGAATCCTGCTGATATGGGAACCAAGTGTTTGCCCGTTGAGAAATTTGAATCTTGCCTTGAAACCCTAAATTTTGATTATTGTGATTAAGTTATCTATTGGGTTTGTGTTATTTTGTTATAGCCTGCTCTATTGGCTATGAGTTTGTGTTTTTTCCTGTTACTAACATTTGTGTTGAGAACAAGTACATTGGAGATGGCAAAAAGGGTGAAAAAAAAAAGGGGCATACGACGATGATGAAATCCTAAAGCTACCCTAAGCAGTAAATTGGTATTGGGCCAAGGTGGAGATTGTTATAATAATGGCCCAATCACCTCATCTCCCTGAATCCTTTTAATCCCGGCCCATTACTGCAACCCACTACTTTGGCAGCCCAAGACGACGCCCATCTTATGACTTAATTCTGGCCGCCCATCTTAGGGTTTCAATATGGGCTGTTGATCACCCCTTCATATACCCTCTAACACCCAAAACCCTAGCCCACTCTGGTTTTAGCGCTCTCTCTCTCTTCGACAACCTCCTCTCTCTCTCTTGATCTTTGGTCTTCATCTTTCTCTGTTTCCTTCTTGCCGAAAAATCAGAGTGCATGTTCTTGAAGATAACGTGACCACTTTGAGAGTGAGATTTGTGTAAGAGTGGCGCTGGGGTTCGGGTCAACGAGGGATCTCCGAGCGCCACCTAAGTCTTCGTCCGAGGGTTACTAGCAGTGTCGGTGGTGGTCTGGGATTCCGGGAAGCCTAGCGGTGGTGTCAGTTTACTGCTGTGTATAAAGGGGCCGGGTTTTATTGGAGATCTGAGCTGGTTTATTTTTAGATCCCTATTCCGGCGACTAGACGAGAAGGGGATTTCTCGTTCTTATTTTTTTTATCAATTTTGTTTTATTTTGTATTTACGTCTCATTGTCCGTTTTTCATCTGATTGTTGTCTCTCGTGTTTCAGATTTTAGCTGGAGATCTCAAGTGTAGACAAGACGCGGCGTCCAATTATTGTCGGGCCATGTCAATGAGATGCGGAGTTTTGGGTCGAGCTGTTTGCTAAGGTACGGGCCGACACTGCCTCAGCAAGATTGTGTTTGAGAAACGACAAGAGAGCGAAATAAAAAAAGGACCAAACTGCCCTCAGTGTTCCGCTGCACGTAAACAGAACCGATCAACTATGCGTCATCAACGGTCGACTGCGCCCAATATTTTTGATATCATAATTTTCTTAATGATCGCGTATAATCAAAACTATAGATATCGTTTGAATCAAACAATGATTTTGCCTAGCTTGCATTTCTTGTCAATTATCACCTCTCTCATACACATTTTATACGCATATTTGAATATACTAACAAATTTTAAAGAAACAATTAAATAAAGAGATAAATTTTAAAATTAAAAATATTAAATAAATTAATAATACCATATAAGTTTAAAATTTATCCAAAATAAAATATACAAATGTACAATAAAACGCTAAATACAATGAGAGAATTCTACTTATTGATTTGTTCAATAGATTTATTTCATTAACTCTTAGATCTTATATAAACTTTGTCATAATTATATAAAATATCTTTAAATCGCATTACATAATTCGATTATTATTTGATAAACTCGATAAATAAGAATTCAAAATCAAAAATATAAGATAAAATAAATAATGTTTTTATCACATATAATTAAGTTAATTTTAATACTAATTTCTATCAATTTCATTGAATGCCTAAACTAATAAACAAATCAATACATGAGAGAGAGAAATAGAGAGCACCAAAATGACTTTGTGGAATAAACTTTGGGATTGCCGAGAGATTTGAGGACACCATTTTGTGGTCAATGAAATGTGAATCACTAATGACTCCATCCGCAATAAGAGCATCTTTAGCCCAAGGAGGGGAAGGAGTTTGGGTAGGGAGGGGAATAATAAATGAGGTGGGGAAGAAAAAGGGGTTTGGGTTTGGGGATGGGATTAATTCAACGCAGGGGAAGAAAAGGGGAGGAAAAGAGGAGAGAAAAAAAAAGGAAAGAGAAAGGGGAAGGGGAAGTGGGGCGGCAACTGTTGCCCCTAGCCAATAGGAATGGCGCGTGCAATGCACGCGCCTGATAGGAGAGTGGGGTGGTGGACCCCACCTCTGCCGCTTTGTCTCCACCATTTTCTTTTTTTTTCTTTCCTTTTTTCTTTCTTTCCTTTTTGCTTTCCTTTTCTGTTGGCTGGTTGACCGCGTCCATATATATATATATATATATAATTAAAAAAAGAATTTATTATAATAAAATCATAGATTTATTAGGGATGCTTATTTTCAAATAATTATAAATTATTATTATTATAAAAAAATCATAGATTTAATTATAAATTTATGATTAAGTAGATTTAATATATTAAATAGTTTAAATAAATTAAATAAATAAAATATAAAGAGTATTGTAATATGAAAAATAAGAATTAAAATTGTTGGGGAACATGTGGGACCCATAAAAAGTAAGTTTGAGAGTATGAAGGATAAATTAGATAAAAGGGGTTGGGGAGGGAAATAAAAGGGGTTGGTGATGTGGAGAAGATTATTGTGATGTGGCGCATTGAAAATTGAAAAAGTTGTGAGGGGAAGAGAAGTGGAGTAAAGATGCTCTAAAAGCATCTTTAGCCTAATGAGGGGAAGGGGTTTGGGTGGGAAGGGGAAGAATAAATGAGGTGGGAAAAAAAGGGGTTTGGGTTTGGCGAGGGGATTAAGCCAACGTAGGGGAAGAAAAGGGGAGGAAAAAAAAGAAAAGAAAAGAGAAAGGGGAAGCGGGGCGGTAGCTGCCGCCCCTAGCCAATAGGAATGGCGCGTGCAATGCACGCGCCTGATAGGAGAGTGGGGCGGTGGACTCCACCTGTGCCGCTTTGTCTTCACCATTTTCTTTTTTTTTTTTCTTTCTTTTTTTCTTCCTTTTTTCTTTCCGTTTCTGCTGGCAGGTTGACCGCGTCCATATATATATATATAATAAGAATATGGCTTAATCCACAGTATATATTAGTATAACTAAGTATATATATATATATATATATATATATATATATATATATATATATATATATATATATAAAATTAAAAAAAGAATTTATTATAATAAAATCATAGATTTATTAGGGATGCTTACTTTGAGGCTTATTTTCAAATAATTATAAATTATTATTATTGTAATAGAATCGTAGATTTAATCATAAATTTATGATTAAGTTGATTTAATAGATTAAATAGTTTAAATAGATTTAATAATAAAATATAAATAGTATTGTAATATAAAAAATAAGAATTAAAATTGTTGGGGAACATGTGGGACCAATAAAATGTAAGTTTGAGAGTATGAAGAATAAATGAGATAAAAGGGGTTGGGGAGAAAAATAAAAGGGGTTGGTGATGTGGAGAAGATTTTGGTAATGTGGCGCATTGGAAATTTAAAAAGTGGGGAGGGGAAGAGGAGTGGAGTAAAGATGCTCTAATACAAACTAGTAGCCCTTCTTAAATGATTTCATAAATTTGAGGTTTCAAATTTAAATTCATACATATATTTATCACTTTTTAAGTTCGTTACACCTTCTCTAGTGCGGCTTATCTATATAACTTGAGCAAAAAAACATGTGACAGGTTTATCTATCTATCTATATATATATATACTCTCACCGTCCCGTTATATTTGTCGTAATTTTGAAATTTTTTGTCCCGTTCTATTTATCGCATTTATATTTTAAAGATAATTATTATTACCTTTTACTTTCTCAATAAAAGTTGATGTTACTATACTGCTTTTACCCCTACCTTTATTATTTCACACTTTTAATTATTTAAAAAAAAGATATTATGATCATTTGATACCTATAATTATAAAACCAATCATATTTCTTAATCTCCGTGAAATGGTCAACTGCGACAGATAGAATGGGACGGGATGAATATAAAAAAGAGGTTGGAGAGAGAGAAAAAGATGAGTAGGAAAGAAAAAAATACAATTTAAGATTATTAAGATTAGTTTTTTTTTTTTAATTATATATGAATTTTTGTAACATAATTAGGATATATACCCTAATTAATCTTAATAATAATTTAGTTTCTTTAATTAAAAAGTCAACTGTGATTAGTTTCTTTTTTAATTAATGTAGAATTTGTTTTAACATAATTAGGATAGATATCCTTCTTAATATTAAATTTTTTTTTAATTAAATGCCACCTAGGATTAGTTTCCTTTTTTTTTATTATGTAAGAACTTTCTTAATATAGTTAGAATAGGTACCCTAATTAATATTAAAAATAATATCCAACAATATTAAATTTGTCACTTGTTTTCTCAAAAATACTTTGACCACTTCTTTTAAACTAAATTATACAAATGTTCAGCATAATATAATTTAATAATAATAATATATAAAATAAAATCTAAAAAAAAACGAGGGAATTGATTCCTTCGAAAGTGTTACATTTGAAAATTTAATGAGGGACATAATTCCCTCAGTGATACCGAGGGTATGGTCTCAGTGGTACCAAGTGATTATATTCCCTCGGTGATACCGAGGAATTACATGATCGAGGGGCTAAGGATTTAGAGATGAATAATCCCTTGATAGTAGTGCTGAGGGATCCTATTTCTTTCGGTACCTATCTAACGAGTAGGATTTTATCATGAGATTAATTCTCTCAGTAAAATGACTACCGATAAATTTAGCCTTTGCCGAGGGAATAGTCCCTTGGTATTCTTCTGTTATTTTGTTGTGCGAGATTCGGTATCATTCAAAATATTTCTAAAAAACTAAATCATGTCTAAGTAATTTATATTTAACAAGTCAAAACAGAAGATAAAAGAAATCAATATCTCCACATATAAGTCTACTTATATTATTTGTTTGTTTAAAAAATAATTTATTTATCTCTCACTTGCACATAAGGCTACATGCCCGAAAAGGATGAAGATAAAGACAGGAATACGTAATTTTCATATTGAAACTCTTTGAATCCTTGTCCGATTTCTTTGAATCATTGAGAATCTACATGTTGGAATCTTAGCTTTTGTATATGGAAAGCTAAGATTCCAACGTGTAGATTCTCAAAGATTCAAAGAAATCAAACAAGGATTCGAAGAGTTTCAATATGAAAATTACGTGTTCCTGAATAAATTCAAAGAGTCCTATAGAATTCAAATTCTACAAAACAAGAAGGAAGAAGGAAATTCGATCCTACAAGGATTCTACTTATAATGAAGGTGGTTTGCTTAAAAACAGGCCCAAGTCACGACACATGAAGAAACGCACTCCGTTTTGGAAACCAACTTATAAGTTGTGTATGTAGTCGATAGGTCTTATTGTAAACACACTTTGAGTTCAAAGATTAAGCATACATACATACTGAAAACTCGCATACTTTGTTTTATTTTATATTTAAATTGTTTCAAGATTGTAGTATATGTTCCAACATTGTTAGAATAATGAAACGTTGGTTTTCATATATTCTTTAGACAACTAGGGATTAGTATATTTTAGCTATGAAAGGAGTTCATAAGGCTTTACATATCCAAGAAAATTAGTCAGAAAAAGTATAGTGATTATTCACATTGGCATGGTAGGTGAGAGTTCGTATTTGTAATTAAAGTAGTACAAAGCGCTAAGACTATATTAATGAAAGAGTTCCGTGCAAATAATCTTTGTTATTTTATTATTGTTTACTTCATTTCTTATTTTATGTTATTACATAGAATATTTATTTCAACGCATATATTTTTAATAACTGTGCAACTTCAAGAATATTATAAATAGGTAAAAACAAAATTTATTTAAAATAAAAAATGAACAATGCCCGAATTATTTTCGCTCATTTAATAAATGAGCTGGAGTGATTGATTAGAGAAAAAAAAAAAGAAGTAAAATTGACTTAATAAATTATTTTCTGATTAAAAAAGAAAATTTAAATTTGGAGAAAATTTTGAAATTAAATTGCACCGGACAAACTTAAAGGAGCCAACTTCCCCGGTTGGTTAGCCGAGTCGCCATGGCAATACCGTCAATGCTGCTTCCCGCCATATTCGCCTATCTTTTTGCCTCTCTCACCGTATCGGAAACCCTAATTTTCCCGATCGATTACCAAACGCCGTCGTCTTGTTCCGACCAGTCTAGCCAAAAGTCCTTGGCGTGCGAGGTGGAAGAGGCGAAGCTCAAAATCGCTCAATTAGGTAATTTTCATGATAATCCCTAATAAAGTTCGTCACGCTCAGATTGAATTATTGTTGAATTGCTACAATCTCGATCGCAGAAACGATTCTTGACGAAAGAATTGCAGCGACATATACGAAAATCCAGTATTTCAGAGACTGTGAGAAGAAAATCGAGGGTTTGACTGCAGAAATCGATCGTCTCAAAACCGCAATGTCGAGTTCCGAGCATGATTACTCGCGTGCGTGTCTCAAGCTCACTGCTCTTGAAGAAGAGGTATTCTTTAAATCTAGTGTTAGACAATTTCTGCTTTCTCGTTCTTCAATTACTGTTCTAATTTTAGGGTTTATAGTTAGAGACAAATAAATTGATGTTGTAATCATGTAGGTCCGACTTCTATGGGCAGCCTCTCGGAAAAATAACTTTGAAATCCATGATTTGGAGTACAAGGCATTAGATGCTGAGAGTAGATTCAAAGAAGTTAATTCACAAGTTGAAGAGGTCAGTTCATTATGTTGTTTCAAAATCCCTTTTTTTTGCCAATTTGTTGCATAATTTGTTCCTTTTTTTTTCTTTTCGTAATGCTTGGATTCAGGTGATAAGCTGAGTTGAGTTATATGTTTCTATTAATTTAGTAGCAGGAGTCTTAAAGTTTAAATGAATAGATGTGACTATTTGATACCAGGGACCCACTTTTAGTTATCCTAATCTAATGTTTGTTGCACATTTGCACGCAGATGACTGAAATTGTATCAGAACAGTGGATTCAAATTCAGCAACTTGAGCAGGCTGTTCACATGGCAGAGGTATGTCTATGTTTCTTCTTTGTTCTTGCAAGGTTTATGTACGAATAACTGAATGAAACGGCAATGCCAGTCAATTGAATGATAAAAAGTTGTGTTTCAGATGAGAAAATCAAAGGTTAAAAAGGAACTCTGGAGAAGATGCCCATTTGTGAAGGTATGGTGTGTTTTTCTATTTGAATATTTTTTATTTTATTTCCTGTGTTGCCCATTTTATCTGGATTCGCAAAATGCTGAGAATGGTACTCTTTGCTTTGTAGTTCTTTATAAATCTTTTTGGTGATTGTCTCGAAGCACTAAAGGGGATTATGGATCCTTATGTTTCGAGAGAAGGGTCTATGTTTGTTTTCTGCAAGTCTCGAGCTTTGCAGACATTTGATGCTGCGAAGCATTATCATCATCAGGTGCCAACTCTTTTCCTCCCTGCCATATGCATCTATGTACTTCTTCCTACAAGTCAACTAGTAAATTTTCCTTTTGTTTTTCCCTTTTTTTTTTGACTTGGGACCTGTGAGAATGATTGGATATATTTTCCAGCCAAAATAGCTAAAACTTGAACGACATCTCATATATGCATTATATTGTTTTTACTTTAAATATAATACTTATATTTCACACATATTAAGAAAATATTGGTTAATGTAGTTAAAATAATATATTTTCCTTTTATGCCCCTTTGCCTAATTAATTGTGTATTCATTGTCTACCCGATTTCCTGTAAAAGTTAGTCTAGCTAGACGTAGTAGTGTGATCCCAAATAATTAAACAGGGGTATTCATGGAAGTGAAAAATTAATACATGGAAATGAAAAATTAATACATACTAAATGTAGTAACAAGCCTATTTTTGTGAGACCTCCGAAATATTAATGCGACCTATTTTTGTGGGACGGAAGGGGAATTAGGTTTTTTTTAATCAATTCAAAATATAATGCAAATTCAGATGGTTATACAGTTAAAATCGTTTGATGAGCTGTAACGCATCTC
Source organism: Phtheirospermum japonicum (assembly GCA_014905375.1). NCBI lineage: Eukaryota > Viridiplantae > Streptophyta > Magnoliopsida > Lamiales > Orobanchaceae > Phtheirospermum > Phtheirospermum japonicum. The sequence continues at coordinate 159,852 of BMAC01000670.1, forward strand.
GATGTAAAAGAATTGGCAACACACACATTCATACGCGCGTAAACATGATCAACGTTGCACTCTTGAGCATACCCAAAATTTGGAGTTTGAAAATGTGGTAGGTGGATCAGTAAAACAGTAACCCATAGCAAGTTTTTGACAGTCGGAAATGTAATTGAATTGACCTAATCTTAAAAATTGCATGCTAGTTTCATTGCTGAAAATGTTCGCAATGCAGATAATTAACACTCAAGAAGAAAATTTGAGGAAAAAGCAATATTTACACACTGACATTTTTTTCCTTATATAGTTGCAAGGCTTCATAACGCATGCAATGAAAAGCAATGAGCTTACTGCAACTCTTGTTCACGAGGAGGTGGTCTTTTTCATGGTAGGTTCTCTTCCTTACATTCCTTTTTCAGCAAAAGCATGCAAAACAAAATTTAAAATTACCTATTTGCCCTGGATACTAAAATTATTCTGCCAATTCAGGCGTCAGCGTTGGTCGCTTTTCCATTAATGAGTGCCTGCGTGTTACTCCTATCCCAGCTTAGCTAATCAACCCATCATTAAAGGTGTGATGATTTCTGATCAAACTTTATGCTATGAATTACGGGTGCTATCATGGTGGTTGAGTGTCAGAAATCTGATAAGGATGTCAAGGATTATCCGGGCTGTCTTGGTGGTTGCCTATCAAAGAAGATGATAATGACATCTCTGATAGCAAATGATGCTGCCAACCACGGGCCTCTCTTGCAACATGGCCGTTGCATGTGTTTAACATTGGAAGATTGCAATTTTTGAATGATAATATTTTGTTTCAGATTAAAATCATAGGTGAAACTCATACACTGATCATAGAGAAACAATTTTGAACATTCTGTTTATATTGAATTGCAAGGGATAATTACAAAAGGTTCCCTTGAGGTATGACCTAATTACAATAAAAACTTTGATTTAACGTTGAAATAAAGGGGCTAATTGTAATTTATTTATTTTAATAAATGTGAATGAGAATTTTTAAATATTTTTTGGTGGGGAAAATGTATGGCAAAGTGAAATCTCAGGGGTATTTTTCATAGTTTTCAAAGTTAGAAAGGTTTTGTTGTAATTAGGTCGAATCATAAGGGTTCTTTTGTAATTAACCCTAATTGTAATGCACTGTGATTTTTGCACCTAGTGATTGGACGTCCCTCCATGTTATGTGATTATTACATTTCTATTTCTCACCAAGCATAGGTACAACAGCCAAATATCTTCAAGTTTAAAGAAATCGCCCCCCTCGTTGGGTGGCCTATGGAGTGAGGTGGGCTCTTGTTATTACAAGTCTCGTGTTTGAATCACATCCTACACTATTAAGTATGTCGCATAAAAAAATCGAGTACGTTGCATTAGGGCTTTGCATAGTACAGTTTAATTAAAAAAAAAAAAAAAAAAAAAGAAGAAGAAGAAGAA
>BMAC01000670.1:162941-207980 GCA_014905375.1 Phtheirospermum japonicum
AAACATACTTGCAAAATGATTTTTTTTTTTTTTTTTTTTTTTGGTAGATTTCATTTTTTATTTTTCATTAAGAACCCACATGCCTAGAATTTAAATATACAAAAGTTGATTTTTCTTACACTAGGAAACTCGCACAAGAATAAATGGACATACAAACCAACTACAAAGCACCAAAGGTTACGAAACAAAAATGAAACCCACTTTTTTTTTCTCTTCTCTTCATTACTTCAAAGTTCAAAACAGTCCGTAAACACTGATAATCTCTCTTATCATGAGGTTTGTCCAACTCCTATAAAGTACACCATGAATTTATCATTACTTAAAACGTAAACAAGTTAAATGTACCGGACTCAATTTTATTATTAGTGTAATTCATAAAGATAGTGGTGTAGACAAAAACAATACCTAAATTAATAAGATAAATAAATGTAATTTTGGTTTTTAGTACTTTTAAAAAGCAAACAAGTCTTTCTCTTTTGTGTACAGATCAAAATGAAAATGATATTCTCTCTATCCCAAAATGATATTCCTGTGATTGATTTCACACGAATTAAGAAATATGTAGTTTATATAGTTAAGTCATTAATTTACCTTGTGTTTTTCAATTATATTCTTAAATTTATTAATGTCAATTAATTCTAATAAAAATCAGTGTTGGAATTAGTATATTTATTTTTGGAATAGTAAGACTTTACATTGTAATCATCAATTTTTAATTTATCATTTAGAATACTAGTATTTCAAGAATATTAATTAGAGGTATGTGTGGAAATGAAAATTTAATGATATGTTAAATATAGTAACTGAACTATCTTCGTGGGACGAACGGAAATGAAATATTGGACTATTTTTATGGGACGGAGGGAGTATTAATTTTTGTGACGGAAGGTGTAATAATCAGTATTTTATAAAAATATTAAAAATAATTATCTTAAAACATATTTTTAGATAAATAATTCATTCTCTTTGAAATTAATATTCATACATAAACGTTAATTCGAATTAAATGGATCGAGTCTGGGCCCAGCCCAACCTATAGTCATTAATGGGGCGGGTCCGACTTGTTGTGCTCCCTTGAGATTAGACCGACGTTTGGATTTGGAGGGGCACACGCTTTTGTGGTCTCCATGTTACTATTTTCCATGTCCCACACTCCACAATCCACGCATTATTACCTTTTCTCTTCTGTTTTCCATTTACCATCACTCTTTTCGTTTTCCGCATTGTACTGCTTCTGTTGTAACTAGATTATAATTACTGGATTAAATGAATGAAATACTAATTATTTTAGATTTGTCAATTAAATAGGAGTAGTTTGTTCGTCGTCCAATTATCTATGACTTCTGTTTTACTTATTTTAATTTGTACAACATTCCCTTTAATACCTTTTTGTGTTGATTGACTCCTAATTTAAAGATTATTATTAATAATCGAAACATATTAATATTCTAATTGCAATAAACACATAATGGCTCTTTTCAATAAGTATCAACTCTTTATTTTGAATAAAGTATTTCGTATTATATTCCACATTTTGTAAAAATATATATGATGTAGAATAAGAAATAGCTCATAATTGGTGTAGCAAGTTGTGGATAACGAACTGAATATTTGCTAACAAAAGATCGTTCGAACTCGTTTAAGTGTCGTTTGTTTAATAATCGAGTCGAATTCGAACAAAAAATAGACTCGTTTAATAATCGAACGAGCATGTTCGTGACCATTATCGAATGTTCACGAACATAACTATATATATATATATATATATATATATATATGTATGTATAATTATTTATTTATATTTACTATATTTTATTTTGATTAAAAAAATTAATGAGAAAATATTGTTTAAACAATTCGAACTCGATCTAATCGAACAAATCAAAGTGTCGATAAATTAAATGAGTTGAACTCGAACAACAAAAAAAATTAATCGAACAAACATGAACACAAAGTTTTGCTCGAATATTAAACGAATGAACTCGAACATTGTTCGAGTAATAGTCGAACTCGAGGTCGATATCCTTAGGTTCAATTCGACTCGATTCGTCAACAATATTATGCTTGTGACAATTTATTTCATTTTGTAACAAAATTACACATACGATTAATCATCACATACCAAAGATTATGAAGTTTATAAAATATAGCACAGAATTAACAACACAAGATCTAGTTTTCACTACATGTGATTTTCCATTAAATATAATTTTTCATCCATAGTGTAATTCACTACACAAATACTATGTAATTCGATGTAACTATGATGTGACATTTAATAGTGCATTAAAAACATTTGATTATTGACAATAAATTTCAAATCCACCACATTGACTCCTAAATAGTATGAAATATAAGGTCAAGGGTTGCAAATTAACTACCACGAGATTATTGAAATAAGTACAGTGAATTAGTGAAATTTGTAAAATCACTTACCAAAGTGGAACGTGAAAATCTGAATGTGGGCCCAATACACCCACACACTCCTAGGTACAAAACCCTCTATAAAATAGATAGAAAATACACTCACTATACCACAAACAATTACAAACACAATCTATATCTCTCTCTCTCCTTTGCAATGGCTCTCTTTGCCAAGCAATTTTCAATCTTTATTCTTCTCATTTCCCTCTTATCCTCTCATGCAAGAGAGAGCCAATATTTCAACAAAGCCTCAGCCACCACCAACGACGATGTCGTTTCATACAGCAAACAGCCCGAAACCAGCCCGCAGCAAGAGCAGCCCGAAACCAGCCCGCAGCAAGGACAGCCCGAATTCCTCCCGGATAACGAATACGGCCACGGCCTCTACGGCCATGAATCCGGCCGCCTTCCACCTTCCGCCACCACCACCGCCGCCGCCACATTCAAACACCTTCCCAGAAACTACAACCCGGTCGCTTACGTCACTGAGCCGGAGGACATAAATGACAGCGCGACTTTTACCGATGATAAAAAGAGTTTCACCGCGAATCCGGAAAACAAAAACAACTTTTACGGCGGCGCGCAGAATTACTATATTACCCCCCAGGAAAAAGAACCGGAGTACAGGAACAGCTACTACAATGGCGGCAGCAGCTTCAACAGCGGCGGCGGCGCCGCCTCGGGCCTCCGCGAAAACACCTTCAACCGTGGTGGAGCCGGAGCTAACAGCTTCGAGCCGCAGGGGATGAGCGATACGAGGTGGTTGGAGAATGGGAAATATTATTACGATATTGAAGCGGAGAAATATAACAGTAATCACCCATATGAGAGTTTGAAGAGGTCCAGTGCGAGAAATGAGTATGGGAATGGTGAAAATGGATATGAAATTGACGGCGGTAAAAATGGATATCAGAGCCAGTATGAGTTCCAGAACGAGGAGAATAACAATTGGCGCCCTTGAATTACTTTGCGGTAATTATTGGTGGTTTTTAGTGTGAAAGTGGAATTACAGATTTATATATGGTGGCTTTTTATATTTATGTGTTTTATGATCATGTCACCGTTTGGAAAGACTGAAATATATTGGGTTTATTCGAGTGACTCGTGTAATGAATGGTCTGTTGAATAAAATTGTATATTTATTAAATTTATTCGGTCTATTATAAGATATATATGTTTCTAATAACTCTCTTAGTTTTTAATTAAATATGACAAGGTTAAAAATTGTAATCTATATATAAAACCATAGATATACGTAAACCACATGTAACACTTTATCAATAATCTTCATACTATATGGATTATCGAAATTTATTAAATATAATACTTATTTAATTCAATGGATATACTTAAAATGAAATAGAAAATATTAAAACTCGAATTGGTCATGTAAATTTTCAAATATCTTCTTATTCAGAATTTGTTAATTAGGGCCCCTGATTGTGATTCCGAACTTTACTTCCATTGAAGCTTTGTTGGCCTACCGAAAAAGCAAAAGAAGTGGGAGGATATAATAAACGTTAACTAATAATCAACTGGTTAGTTGGTTGAGTTGATCAATAGACTTTGTGCATTTAAGAAAGTGTTGGTGTAGATTAAGGAATTTTAGGTCGTTTGTCCCTGGCAGTTGAATCCAGTTTGTAGCCTATACCCCACGTACGTGGGACACAGATCGTTCTCAGTACAGTATACGAAGGATAGAAGTTTTGTTAGCATCACTGAATTATGTTAGTATAAAACTTTTGTTGGCATTAAAGACAATACGACATCAAATATTTAGGTCGACATGCACATCAAATTAGATTTATAAAACGACCTCTTCTATGGAATTATCGAGTTCTTATGAGTTAAAATAGTATTTATGTTTATAAATAACTCGACAGGGAGAACTTGGCTTTATGATTATGATTTGGGCCCCGACGAGCTGTTATGGATGGTATGGTATGGGCCCCGACGAACTAAGGATATGAGATGGTTATTGACCGATGGTTATTATGATAATTTAACAAAAGATGAGAGTTCCAACAATTATGGTAACTTATCATATAGAAGAAATCCTAATTCTAAATCGGTGAACTAATTATGGTATTGTGGTATAAATAGGAAACAAAAACCCTAAATTGGGAACACGTCTCTTGTTTATATAAAGAGAACACACGCCTCACTTCATCTAAGTTGATTTTAATCCTACTTATAAGCTCTCATTTTATCATCACAAAAAGGTGCTGACTTAAGTATTGGAGGGCTTACGTCGGGAATATCCGACTTGGATCTCGTTTTGTAAGTTGCTCAGGTCGGCAGGAGCAGTTCGAAAATCAACGACCTCATTCTTGGTGAGCCAATCTTTTTGATTGTATCAAGTGACGCTGTCTGTGGGAATACGAGGGATATCGAGTCCTTGGGAAAAAACGTGAGAACTTATCAAAACACAATGAAAGAGAGAAATATCATACCACAAGCTCTGAACTTCAGCTCAGAGGCGATAAAAAATAAGAGAAAGGATCAAAAGGCACAAACTGAAGGAGATCAAACACCGCAAGTAAATACAAATGAACAATCGACCATGGAAACACCACCACCACAAAAGGAGGAGCGAAAAGTGCAAGAATATGGGATAAGAATAATTCCCCCAAAATAATAAGACAAAGGAAGATTAATATAGGGACCAAAGAATATGATGGACAACAAAAAAGAAGGACTTGTCACGTTAATAAGGGTCTGCTCCAAAGATTGTTCAACGTCGTGCCCATTTATGAGTTGAAAAAAATCATGACAGGGGAGGATGACCGTGACGAGGAGGCTACCGGAGAGAAGGAGGAATAGCATAGGCTGGAACCACTTACTCCAACCCAAAAGAAAATTAGAGAGGAAGAGACATGGATATCTGATCCTGAGTTGTTGATGCGAGTTTCAAAGCGAAAGCGACTTCATAAAAGGTACTTGTAATCTAAAGAGGAGGAAGAAGAAGATGATGTCTAATTCTTAAGAGGGAGGACACAAAGGAGGTATCAACAAAGCAACGTAAGACGAGAGTTAGAAGAAGAAGAAGAGGAAGTATTGCCAATATCTCGTGTGATGAGAGATATGTAGGAGGCAGGAACAAATCGGCAGGAGTCGATAGACCATCCATTTCAAAGGGAATATTGAGGGTTTCTTTGCCTTGAGGATACAAGGGACTGGATTTTTACTTTGAGGGGATGTTGGACCCCACCTAACATATGTAGAGTTTTTAAAACGAGGCAGTTTTACGGCAGTACACAGATGCAGTGGCATGTAGAGCATTTTTGTCCTCTTTATGGGGACTAGCACTAGACTAGTTTCATCAGCTGGCCCCATGAAGAATTACGAGCTTTCAGGTTTTGAGGTCGACCTTGATAAAGTACTTTGCTAGCGTAAAGTTACATACGAAAATGGCACAATCGCTATTCTCAATTGTGCAGCGACTCGAAGAGACCTTGAAGAATTACGTAGCTAGTTTTACCAGGTTTACTCTGGAGGTACTCACTACTATAGATGATATGAAGCCAGTAGCCCTAAATCAGGGGTTAAGGATAGGGTGCTTGAGGACCTCACTAGAAAAACGACCTAAACACACTTTTGAGGAGGTTTTGGATAAGCGCATGAGGTACATCCATGTGAAAGAAGAAGAAGAAGAAGAAGAAGAAGAAGAAGAAGAAGAAGAAGAAGAAGAAGAAGATGCATTTCGGAAGAGAGGTCGGGGATTCAGAAAGGCTAATATCTAAGAGGTCAGAACCTAGAAGGGAGGTACGATGACCTGTATGGGCCATCATGACCCTAGGTATTAAAGGGAGGGTAGTGTCAAGGAATGATGGGAGGAGTTAGAAGGAGGATACAACTTTACACCCTTGGCGATTCCACGAGCTAGGGTGTTCACAATCATGGAGAGCTAGATGCCCAATGCCATCAGGTGGCCTATGGACTATACAGAGATACCTGCTAATCCAAAGTTTCAGTTCTTCTGCAGGTTCCACAATAATTACAGGCACTCCACGGGCATTTGAAGGAGGTCGTATATAAAGATAGAGCACCATGCGACAAGAGACAAGTGCTACCCGAACCTTCGGAGGGAGGTCCCCCGCAGGCACAGGCGGAGAGACAATGGAGACAAGATGGACAGAGGAGGCCAAAATAGGGAGGAGTGACAGGAAATAAAAGTAGGAGGATAAACATGATATCAGATGGGGATTTGAATAATGCAAAAAAATGATATACGAAGGAAGTTCGCCCAGGACCTTTTGAGGTCGCTGCCATTAATAGGCATCCTCCACCGGCGGAACTAGTTATTTGCTTTAACCCAAGAGAAATGTGAGGTCTACAAGTTGAACATAATGATGCACTAGTGACCCGGGTAGAGATGGAGGGATATGATGTAGGAAGGGTGTTCGTGGATATGGGAGCTTGGTTAATATCATACATTAGGAATGCTTAGGTCAGATGAATCTTGATGTAAAGATAAAACCCGTACAAACACCAATATTTATTTTTAATGGAGCGCTGGTCATCACAGAAGGAGAGGTGGTACTTCCAGTTGCTCGGGGAAGTGGCGACTTACGCATGAAGAAGAAAATAAAACTTCTAACAATTAGGTCTAACTCGGCCTTTAATATCTTATTGGGGTGACCTGCGTTCAATGAGTTTCAAGCGATCACCTCCACATATCACATGAGCATGAAGTACCCATCAGGGGATAAGGTCGGCAAGGTGATATCGGACTAGCAGGTCGCACGGTCCTGCTATCAGATGACTGTGAGGAAAGGAATGAGTGAGGGAAAATGAGAACAAAGCAGCAAGATTCAGGAGGGGATACTCAATGCTAAAAAGTTGAGGGAGGAGGATAATCCGGTCCGACTTCATGAAGAGCTTATGGAGACTGAACTAGAGGATGGAAAATAGGGATATACAACAAGGATAGATAGCTAGTTGTCAGATGGCATAAAGAGGGAGCTCGTCGCTCTGTTAAAGGAATTTTGAGATGTGTTCACTTTTGGAGATGGCGAGTTTCCAGGTGTAGCCCTTGAATTCGTAGAACATCATCTAAATGCAGATCCGGATGAGAGACCCGTGCTGCAGAAAAGGAGACATTTTGGGGCAGAGTTGGACAAGGTAATAAAGGAGGTACAAAATCTGCTGAAAGTAGGACATATCCGGGAGATCCATTTCCCAGAACATCTGTCCAACGTAGTTATGCTGCCGAATCTAGGAAGTAAGTTGAGGATATGTATTGATTTTCTTGAGCTGAACAAAGCTTGTCTAAAAGATCATTACTCATTGCCACGCATTGACCAGTTGGTGGATTCAACTTCAGTATGCGAGCTGCTAAGTATGATGGATGTGTCTCAGGGATTCCACCAGATCCCACTAGTGAAGGAAGATCAACCTAAGGTGAGATTTGTCATCGTAATGGGCATGAATTATTTGGTTTCCATGCCTTTTGGGTTGAAAAACGCAGGGGCGACCTACCAAAGACTAGTAGATAAGATGTTTAAAGACTTGTTGGGGATGATTATGGAGGTCTATGTGGATGATATGCTAGTAAAAATTAAGAAGGCAGAATCTCACGTGCAGGATTTGAAGAGGCCTTTATTATATTAAGACAGTATGAGATGAGGCTGAATTCAAAAAGTGTTCATTTGGGGTTCGATCAGGGAAATTTGGGGATATATAGTGACATAAAGAGGCATTGAGGTGAACCCATAGAAGGTGCGGGCTGTGATAATAGATTCCCCACCCCCAAATGATGAGAGAAATACATGTATTAATAGGTCACATAGCAGGGATCAATTGATTCATATCTAAGTCAGCCGAGAAGGGTTTTCCATTTTGAAAACTCTAAGGAAGGTATCTAAGTTTGAATGGATAAAGGAAGCAGCAGAGGCCTTCAAAAAACTAAAAAAGTACTTGGTTGAAACTCCACTATTGACGAAGTCCATGCCAAGAGAGGATCTGATCCTTTACATATCAGTTGGGGAGTTCACAAAAAGCTTGGTATTAATCAGAGAGGAGGCTGGTAGTCAGAAACCTATTTACTACATTAGTAAGATGTTGAGAGGGGCTGAGCTAATTTATTTGAAGTTGGAGAAAGGGGAATTTGCATTGATATATATGGCGAGAAAGTTGCGACCTTACTTTCTGGGTTATCGGGTTAAGGTAATGACCAATTTGGCACTTAAGAAGGTACTAACTAAACTAAATTTATCTGGGAGATTGGTAAAGTGGGTAGTGGAGCTTAGTGAATACAACATACCGAGGACGATAATTAAGGCACAGTGCTAGTTGATTTCTTGCAGGAGATGGTGCATTCTGAAGAAGAAGAAGGAGTTGGGTATAAGGCATGGTTATTGCATGTAGATGGGTCGACCATGGAAAGTGGAGCAGGACTAGGAGTTATTTTAACTAGCCTTTAAGGGGAGAATGTAGACTTTACAGTAAAGTTGGGGTTCTAAGCTTCAAATAATGAAGCTGAATATGAGGCATTATTGCAAGGAATTAAGATGACAGATGACATGGTGGTAAGGCGATTGAAGGCGTATATATACTTTCAACTGGTAGCTCACCATTATGATGGGTCTTTTGAGGAATGAGAAGAACGTATGCAAGAGTGTTTAGGGAGACTTAAGTAAAGTGTGGCCCAATTCAAGGAATTCAAATTAGAAAATCTACTGTGAGCAAAAAATAAAAGGGCAGATCAGCTCGCTAAGATGACATGAGCCTTGGGAAATTGCAGCATAAGGACTATCACATTGATGGAGCTACCTAATAGTAGTTTGGACCAAGAAAAAGAGGTAATGGAGATAGAGGAAATGGAAGATCGTCGAACATCAATTCAGGAGGTCCTTAATAAAGCAATAGAGGGTAATACACAATTGTCCAATAAGGAGGATTCGATAGTAGCTCGGTTTTGCTTGATGAATGGGCATCTGTATAAGAGGTCATAATTCGGGTCGTACCTGAAGTGTTTGTCACCAGAAGAAGGATTAGGAGTATTGCAAGATATACATGAAGGGTAATGTGGGAACCATGCAATGAGTAGAGCATTGGTTGGAATAGCCTTACAATATGGGTTCCGCTGGCCAAGAATAAAGGGGATGGCTGGTGAGCTCGTGATGACTTGAAAAAAACTACAGATGCATGCACCAATAATTCATGTACCAGCAGAAGGTATGATGGTGATAAGCTCGCCCTGCCCGTTTGCACAGTAGGAAATTGATATCATAGGGCCGTTGAGGAGGACACCTTACAAGAAGCTACAATTGGTGGTTGCGGTGGATTACTTCACAAAGTGGGTAGAGGATGAGGCTGTGACCAACATAGCCGAACAAACGATGGTGGAATTTATTCTTAATAGTATTTTTTGCAGGTATGGTGTTCCGCGAGTGCTGGTCTCTGACAATGTTGTGCAATTTAATGGGCACATGATGCAGGATTGGTGCAAAACGATGGGAATGAAGCAAAGATTCGCTTCAGTGGCACATCCTCAAGCTAATGGACAAGTTGAAGTCACTAACAGAATTATTGTGTAGGGAATAAAGCTAAGGCTGGAGAAAATAGTTGGACTATTACTTGAAGATCTTTCATCAGTTTCATTGGTTTATCAGACAACCCCATGAACTACTACAGAGGAGTCACTTTTAAGCCTAGTTTATGGCATGCAAGCTGTTATTCCAGCATAAATAGTAGGAGGGTCATAATGCCTAGCTGCATTTAACCCAGAGGAGAATAAAAGACTGGCCAGCGGATCTCTAGAGGTAATTGATGAGATAAGGGATAAGGCGGCAGCAATAGTAGAGAGATACAAGCAAAGAATCCAGGCAAAATAGAATCAAAAGGTTAGAAGAAGGTGATTCCAGGTTGACGACCTAGTATCGAGGCGTGCCGATATAATATACACTACTGGAAAACCGAATCTAACTAGTTAGGACCATTCAAGGTAACTAAAGTGCTGAAAGGGGGAGCATATGTGTTGGAGAATGATGAATGCAAGGCAGTGCCAAGGAGCTGGAACATCTGTCATCTGAAGTTATATTAGTCCTAGCTTACTGAGAAGGGGATTACATATTACTTTACCCAATGCTTATTTAGATTAGAAGGAGATTATATATTATGGTTATGGGTCGACGCTTGTTTGGGTCGCTGATGGTTTTACGGTTTATGGTTTTTTATGATTATGGGCTGGCGCTTGTTTAGGTCAGCGATGGTTTTATGGTTTATGGTTTTTATGGTTATAGGTCGACGCTTGTTTAGGTCGGTGATGGTTTTATGGTTTTTATGGTTATGAGTCGATGCTTGTTTATGTCGACGATGGTTTTATAGTTTGTGGATTTTATGGTTATGGATCGACGCTTGTTTAGATCAGCAATGGTTTTATGGGTTATTATTTTTATGATTTTGGGTCGACGCTTGTTTAGGTCGACGAGGGTTTTATGGTTTATGGTTTTTATGATTATGGGTAGACGCTTATTTAGGTCGTTGATGGTTTATGATTTTATAGTTTTTATGGTTTTATAGTTTTAAGGCTTTTATGGTTAACAAGGGTTTGCGGTTAATAATTATGGGTCGATGTTTAAGTGATATTTCATGGGTTGTGATTTTTGGGTTTGAGGATTCGTAGTTTAACCCAATGCTTATTTATGTCATGACTGGTGGCCTAGTTATTCTATGGTTGAAAGTTGCAAATTTACAAAGGGTTTGATGGTCGCAGATCTTGTACATGTGGAAAGTTAGTAGTTGCAGGTTTTATAGTAGACTTGATAATAACAAGATTTTAAAAACCTGATGGGTGCAAGTTTTTACACTTACGATATATTGTATAATGAGAAAGCTAAAATTACTTGGGCAGGAAAAATAGAAAATACATTACAAAAGAATACGGTGGTTCACACGTTCAAAAGTTTATGGATTATATCAAGGAGCAGCTAGGGAAACCTGGGGGATGAACTTGTCCAATGGAACGTCAATCTCGGAGCTCAGTCTTGCAGAGACAATCGCTTCACACTTGTCCCACCAAATGGCTTTCTTGGGTTAGCTAAGGTCGCCCTTCCAGAAGTGATAAGACGGGAGGTTCTCTGCCGCTTTCTCTCGATCTATTTGGAAGTTTAGGCTGGCTGTTTGAATTTGCTAGTTAGATCGTTCAAGGGCAGTCTTGATGTACAGGTTGGCCCCTTTGTTCACTTTCTAGAGGAAGGCTGTGGTGTAAAGGTAGGTCAACAGAAGGCTGGTTCCATATACAGCTACGAACCACTAACCTACGACACTCTTCAAAAATGTGCGGCGACCTTCCTCGACCCCCTGAGCATGACCTTCACCTACTTCGTGAGCATGACCCTCCTCAACCCCCCGAGCATGCGCTTTCTTCTCCTTCTCTTGCAACTCAACATGAAGATCGTCTAGCTCCGACTAGTGGCACTCTTTGATGCTGTGGAGCTCGGCTTCAGATAGAGCAATTTTGGAATTCGCCGTGTTCAGTTCACTACAAAAAAATCCGGCAGTCCTGGCGGATTTACTGACGGCCAAAAAGCCGCCAGCATTTCTGGCGGCCTTGCTGACGGACGACTTTGCTGGCGGATATGCTGACGGCTTTGGCCGTCAGCATTATAGACCGCCAGTAATCCGCCAGAGAAAAAGCGGGAGTTTATCCCGCTTAATTATACTGACGGCCATACCCGTCAGTATATAAAATTGGCGTCGCTGACGGGTTTGGCCGTCAGGATCCTGACGGTCGAGGCCGCCAGGATATAATTTTTAATTAAAAAAAAATAATTTCGCTACTCCTGACGGTCATGGCCGTCAGGATACTATTTTTAATAAAAAAAAATAAAGGCCCCGCTAGTCCTGACGGCCATTGGCCGTCAGGAATTTAACCCTAAAAATTGCGCCGCTGCGCGTCTGTATTCAGAGAGAAGAAGAGAGAGAAGAGAAGAGAGAAGAGAACGGTTCAAGCCCCAGCCCACCAGCCGTCTGTCGCCGTGCCGCCGCCACTCCGCCCTCCGCTCGCATCCAGCCCGGCCCGCCCAGCGCCCAGCCGGCCCGCCACGCGTCCAAGCCGCCCGCCCCAGCCCTGCTGCTCCAGCCCCAGCCGTCGCCACCCCGCCGCTCGCCGCCCATCCGCAGCCCCAATGTAAGTTTTTTTATTTTTTTTTTCATTTTTTTATATTATTTTTATGTATTAATTTTGTTTTTAATTTGGTAATTATAGATCAATTTAGGGTTTTAATTTAGGTTTTATGGTTAATTTTAGAATTAGGGTTCAATTTAGGGTTAGTTTTAGAAATAACTTTAGGGTTAATTTATAATAGGATTTTAGGATTAGTTTTTAATTAGGGTCAATTTAGTAACAATTACATAATTAGGGTTCAAATTTTTTTTGTAATTATGGGATCACTTTTTTTATGTAATTATGGTGGGAAAGTGTAGGTTTCATTCAAAACAAATGTTTGGGAAATTTTGAGTTTGACGCCTTTTTTTTTGTTGTCGTTGTTGTAATTGGAATTGTGTTTTGTTAATGTGTGTCGCTATTTTGTTATGAAGATTCTTAGTCAAAATAATATGGGATACTTACAATATTTAACACAATTCAATTTTTCAAAAAAATCATGGAGTGTAATTGTAAAAACATTTGATAACTTCATCAATTCTCATTAGCATGACGTTTGATTCAAAATATAAAATAAATATAATATCGAGAATCGTTTTATAATATTCAAAGTTAGTTGATTTATTTATAAATTGGCCAAATTTCAATGGTAGTTTTTGCAATCATTACAAAATGATACTATCCGGTCTTTTTTCTCAAAAGAGAGAAAGGAGGGAATCAAAACCCAACCCTAATAAAAGGTACACAACATAAAAAATCAAAAAAATAAAAACAAAAAACAACAAATAATTACAAGAGCATTTAGGTGCAAACAAGTCTAAGAAAATTGGCTATTAACATGGCACCATTGCAAAATCCTCAACATGAATTCTGGAAAGAGTGATCCATAATCAATTAATTAGTGTTTAAAAACTTTTTTGTATATAATTACATAATTAGGATCCAATTTAGTAATAAATACATAATTAGGATTCAAATTACGAATAATCAATTAATTAGAGTTCAAAAAAGGAACAATCAATTAATTAGGGGCCATTTTAGGATTAAATAAGCTTGTGTAGATTCTGCAGTATACTTGTCTATACAGAGCACACACAGCACCCGTACAGAGTTTGTCCTCCTCAAACGCCCTCCCCATGTCGGCTCCAAACATCTATAATTCAGCAGTAGATACAGTCGATATAGACGTCTGTTTTTAGTCACCATGCTAGCAAGGAGCCGGTTGATTTTTGGAGCAGACATGGTGAGGGTGGTCGAGGAAAGCGATGACCTGTATTCGAGTACTGTGTGGCTCTTTATAGACAACGTGTCTACTTCAGAATTTACCTAACTAGAAGCAATCTTGTATTAGGGTTTATCATTAGATTATTAGGGTTTGCTTTCAAATTTAGTGTTTATTCACCCATTATATTGTATATATATTGTTCATGCATGGGAGGCCGTGGTGAAAGGCCGGGGTTTAAAAAAGAATTATATATATATTGTTCATGCATGGGAGGCCGTGGTGATCGGCCGGGGTTTAATTTTGTTTATATATAATATTGTCATTGTTGTTGCTGGTTGTTGGTTGATTTAATATTGTCATTGGTGTTGTTGGTTGTATATACCGTCGGATGTTGACGTGTTGGTGACGGCGCCGGCCGGGAGGTTTTGTCCCTCCAATAGCAGGTTTTCAAATTTGTTWTTAAAAAACGTGATAGGGTGTCACGGGATTTTATTTAAGTTTTCAAAATATTTTCAGAAAAATGCTGACGGTGGTAATTGCTTATTTGGAACCTTGGCGAAGTGACGCGATGCATATAAATAACTTGTTTTAGAGTCGTATGTACGACGAGAATGCCATTAGGGCGGCATTCTATATCTCGATGCGGGAGTCTTATAAGAGTCGTATATACGAGTGGAGGAAGGCGTATCGGACGAGTGGGACGATACCTGCTATTYTKMMGGAGACGACTTGGAACAGGTGGCTGTTGGAGTTTCAGCGGCCTGAGGAGGTGGAGAAGTCTGAGAAGGCCAGGCGGAACAGGATGAGCGAGCCCGGCGGCCCTTCGACTGGTATAGTGAAGCATCGAGGCGGGTCCATGCCGGCTAATCGACAGGCGGCCGAGATTGTAAGTCAATGATAATATTTTAAGTAATTAAATTATATTATTGAACATTTATAATTATATGTTTTAATTAATTCATTATATTAAATATTGTAAATGTAACTTTACATACAGGCTGCACAGACGGGTTCGCAGCCCAAGTAACTACGAGCTTCTGCTGAGGTATCATCGAAATCCCGACGGCACATTTACGGATCCCAAAGCCCAGAGGATAGCTGTAAGTTTTATATGTTATATATATAACCGATTTATTATAAAATCTGATAAAAGTTATTATAGAATCTGATAAAAGTTGTTTGGTAATAATAGTTGAAAATTTTGATATCAGGAGGATTATGAGAGGGCTTTGGAGGAGAGGCGTGCTGCGTCGTCTGATGATAGCAGCCCTCAGGTAGACCCGAACGAGGTCTACCTACAGGTCGTCGGGAATAGGAAGGGTCGACGCTATGGCCTTGGATGCTTTGGGAAGACTCAGAAGGGCTGCAGCACTTCTTCCACCTCCACCGCCGATGTTCATAGGCTCCAGACTCAGGTGCAGTCCCAGCAGAGCAGCTTCAGCGATCGCGACGGCAGCCTGAGATTCAGCGGATCCGCGATGAGCAGGCGCTGGAGATTCAGCGGATCCGCGAGGAGCAGGCGCTGGAGATTCAGCGGATCCGCGAGGAGCAGGAGCGTTCCCAGTTGAGGCTCCAACAGCAGATTGAAGAAGCTGTTGCTCTGGCCATGAGTCGTCGGCCTCCCCGTAGTCCAGATGGTGGAGATTTAGATGGATAGTTATATTTTTATACATCCGATTGATTAAACGATTTTTTGTTATTGAAATGATTTGTTTTCATTTTTTTATTAGTGGATTATTTATTTTGAATTATTAATTAAAATTTTTATTTGTCTATTATTTTTAATTTGATTATTAATTAATTAAATTTTATTTAAAATTTGTTTATTATTAATTTTAATTTAATTAAAATTAATTACTGGTAAATCCTGGCGGTCAATTCCGCCAGTAAATACTGGCGGCCAAACCCGCCAGTAAATACTGGCGGCTAAATCCGCCAGTAAATACTGGCGGTAAAACCGCCAGTAATGCTGACGGGTTAACACCCGACAGTAATACTGGCGGGCATTTCCTGGCGGCACAAGCCGTCAACGAAACCGCCGACATTCCTGGCGGGTTACAATTTCCGTCAGGATGCTACAATCCTGACCGCAAATATACTGGCTACCATAATCTGTCAGGAGGCCGTCAGTATTTGATATACTGACGGAATCCTGACGGATTTGGCCGTCAGGATTGTCGGATTTTTTTGTAGTGGTTGGCATTGCAAGGTGTTTAGTTCCTCTTCCCGAGCTGTTATTTGTCGTCGAACTTTGTCTAGCTCACCCAACATCAAGGATAGCTACTCGGTTTTCTTGTTTGCCTGTATCGCCAGCTCACTAGCTATTTCTTTCCACTCATCCAGAGATGCCTCCTCTCTATTAACCGTTAGCAAGTGGCTGGATAGAGAAGTAAGAACAGGTTCTATCTGCACCTAGGAAAGCACAAGTTAGGAATTTTCTAAGTGCAAGTTATAAAAGGAGTTTTTGGGAGTGATTATTACCCGTGTGAAGTATTATGATATCAGGGTCACCTGGTCAGGAATACTGAGGGCAGACAATAACTTTTTGTCTGGCATAAGCACCTGACCTTGAAGGAATGGTTGGAACTGCTTCATCTCATCACAGTTCAGGAGGCGTCGAACAGAAGTGGGAAGCTAAGCCGGACGCCCCTTCAGTACGTCGACATTTTAAAGGAGTGGTTTATACATGTTTGTGTGTGATTTTCATATGTTTTTGTGTCTTTTCTTATGTACTTTAGTAGGGTTTAGTCGTATTTTGTCCCTTTTTTATTTTGCGCTTTCGTAGATTTTGTCATATTTTTAGTACTTTTCATATTTCTCTCTTACTTTTGTAGATTTTAATGTTATTTTATTTTAGGGTAGTTGCTCAAGCATATGAGCATTCTCAAGAACCACAACTGGCTCGATTTGACGAAAACATGACTCGGACCTCAAAGCACAACCATCGATCAATGCGCCATCGACGGCCAGTCAACGTGCCATTGACGTGGACAATTCCAGCATCAGTGGCCAATTCTTGTTCCTTAGGGTTTGGAGGCCCATTCTTAGAAATAAGAGCTCTTGAACCCCCTTAGAATTTGGAGGCCCATTCTTGTTCCTTTTTCTCTTCATCTTCTCCACTTTCTTCATTAATTTTCTAGCTTTTTAACTTTTAGTAATATATAGATTTTTAAGCATTGCTTGGATTTTGATGAGAACTTAAGCTTAATTTGTGTGATCCTTGTTTGAAGGATGAAACCCTCCATTGTTTATTAGTAAGAATTCCATTTCCTTTCTTTTATGATTACAATATCTTGATACTTTGTTTATGAGTTTTTTTTGGGTTTGTGATGTTCGTGTGGTAGTTGATTTTCTTGCAATTTCACATGGTTTTAGGTATATGATTCTCAAAAATTTATACGATAACAATTGTTGTTCTTAAAATTTCATTTTCCATTGTAGCTTTGTTTCAAGCTTTTTGTCTTTTTAATAATGTTCATGCTTGCGCTAAGTTTAAATTTCTGCATTTCTTGATGATTGTTGCTTAGAATCATAGGTCTAGTATTTAGATGAGTTTAGAACCATCAATTGGCATTTTCGAGTGTTTAATTTATAATTTGGGATTGACATCCCGAACTCGTAGATTAAGTGTTTGGTCAAATGACAGCTGATCATGGAGACGATTTTAGAGCCCTAGGCCCTTATTTTATCAATCTTCTTAAAGTTGCCGATTTTGTTTCTCATCATTTAAATCGTCGTCTTATATATTAGAACTCTAAAAACCAAAATTTTCCCACATGTTTAGAATATCTTTCCGTTGTTATTCGTCATCTTATGTTCCCCCTACCGAATATCACGATTCAAGATATAATGACTCTTATGCTCCTCGCGAATCATATTCTTATAATCCAAGCTATGATTATTATCCCTTGTCCCCTTCGTGTAATGATCTATGCTACAATCATCACACCATACCAACTTCACCCATAAAAGCTCATGAAGCTCGTGATGAGGTAAACTTACTTGGTTTAGGCGAGGTGCCTATATTTGATGTGGTGGAGCCCACGTTGGATGTTGGTAATTCGAGCTTGAATACTCATTTTGGAGATGTGTATAAAGAGGTTGAGAATGAGGATTTAGTTGAGTGCATCGCCCCTCTTGTGATTTTTGATGAAGTTTTGGACAAGTGTGAAGGAGTGTTGCTGTTGGAGGTCCCGAAGGATGTTGGAGATTCGAGCTTACTTGCTCTTTGTGAGGAGGGTGGAGTTGTGGTGCCAGTTTTGGAGGAGATTGTGTTTATCGAGCCTCGTTTTGTGCCGCCCGATGCATTAATGAAACTCAACTTTGAGGTGGTGGAAGAGATAGTCGAGAAGGAGCCCGATCGCACTCTCCTAAGCCCAGATATGACATTACATGTTTTTGAGAGCGTTGAGGTGGTGATCGAGGAAATGAAAGATCTTGGATTGTTTGATGGTCGTTCCATTTGTTTGATAGATTTCCTAGTTATTTCGGTGACCGAGCATCTCTCCACACACCGATTATATTTTGATCTCTTCTTGGTGATCGACTACTCTCGTTTCCGACCTCAGAAGCGAGTTGAAGTTCTCATTTCTCTTATCCTAGAACTTGTTAGACTTACCCTCCCTTGTGATTTTCATCGACTATTCTTTCTCTTGAAGAACACTAAGGCTTGGTACGATAGTTACCTTTTCTCGGACGCCAGATAGCTTCACTCGTATAAGTCGATGAGCTTTAGATGTTAAACAAGCGCTTCTTGAGAGGAAACCCAAGTTTTTGCTTTTCTTTTCTATTATTTTTTATATTTTGGGAGGATCGGCCAAAGTTTGAGGCCCGTTTATGCATACCCAGAGGCATACTTTGAAGGATCTAAGGTTTTTCTTGAGGAACAACGTTCAAAGGAGTGAAAAAGAGGCCCTGCAGACTTCTCGTCGATCGACGCATGCGTCGATGTGTGATCGGCAAAGTATTATCGTCCGCATCGGTGGCCCGTCGATGATGCATCATGTTGCCCCCGTCAACAGCCTGTCGATCGATGCCACATCGACGCAAATCTCTCTGTTGTTCTCGTCGATAGATCGTCGATCAACGCCTGATCGATGCAAAGTTCTCTGTCCTTCTCGTCGATGGACCGTCGATCGACGCCTAATCGACATGCCCTCCATGGTCCGCCTGGCCCGACCCACTTACATCAAACCAACCTTAAAAATAAAAGAGTACAATAAATCAAAACAATTACATGTCAAAAATTTTCCAAATATTTTCTTCTTTTTATCATGTTTTCAAATAAAATTTGCAAACAAATTTGAAATTATTTTAAAAAATAATAATAAATAAATAATAAAAAAAATTCAAATCTATATTTCCTTTTTACATTTTATGTTTTTATTTGTGTTTAAGTCTTTTAGTATATTGTGTTTAAAAAAAAAAGAAAAAATAATAAGTTTCTTAAAATACAAAAGTATATTTCTTTTGTACATTTTTATGTTCCAGTCTTTTGTGTTTATTTTACACCACTTATTTTTATTTTTACTTTACTTTTAATATTTTATTGTTAAAAAGGTGCATAGATGATTGGGCTAGTAGGGTGCCAAATTAGTGGTTTGAGCGTGAATAGATCTTGGCCGAGGCATGGGTGGGGGACGTGCATGAAGGGAACCGCATGACTTTTAATCATTCAGAAGGAATTCTAAACCTCTTATCTCAATGTATCGTGTCATCCTTTTAGTTGAGTTTCCAATTGACTTAATGCTTAACTCCTCAAATTATTTGAATGCATTAGTTTTTAGTTCAATGGGGGTTTAGATATCTCTTGTTTATGTCTAGGTTCGGTTTTACTTGAGGACAAGCAAAAACCTAAGTGTGGGGGAGTTGATTTGTACATATTTGTATGTGATATTCATGAATTTTGTGTCTTGTCTTGTGTGCTTTAGTCGGAGTTTAGTCGTATTTTGTCCCATTTTCCTTCATTTTGCATTTTCGTAGTTTTGTCATCTTTTTAGTACTTTTTGTATTTCTCTCTTACTTTTTGTAGATTTTTATGTTATTTTGCTTTTCTTTGTTTTAAGGTAGTCGATCAAGCTAAGAGCATTCCCGAGGATCACAATTGGCTCCATTTTACATGACTTGGACCCACGAAGCACAGCTATTGATCGACACACCATCGACGTGCCATCGATGCCATTTCCAGCATCATTGGCCAGGCCATATTTGGCCATTTTGGGCAAAATGATTATTTTGCCCACACTTTCATCACTATATATATATATATATATATATATATATATATGTGTGTGTGTGTGTGTGTGGTGTGTGTGTGTGTGTGTGTGTGTGTGTGTGTGTGTGTGTGTCTTCCTTCTTAGAAATAAGAGCTCTTGAACCCCCTTCGGGTTTGGAGGCCCATTCTTGTTCCTTTTTCTCTTCATCTTCTCCACTTTCTTTATTAATTTTCCAGCTTTTTAGTTTTTAGTAATATATAGATTTTTAAGCATTGCTTAGATTTTGATGAGAGAAGTTAAGATTAATTTGTGAAATCCTTGTTTGAAAGATGAAACCCTTCATTGTTTATTAGTAAGCTTTCCATTTCCTTTCTTTTATTATTGCAATTTCTTGATGCTTTTTATGAGATTTTGTTGGGTTTGTGATGTTTGTGTTTTGGTAGTAGAATTTCTTGCAATTTCTCATGATTTTAGGTGTATGATTCTCAGAAATTTATATGATAACAATTGTTGTTCTTAAAAGTTCATTTTCCATTGTTCTTTCTTTCAAGCTTTTTGTCTCTTTAATAATGTCCATGCTTGCATTATGTATAAGTTGCTGCATTTCTTGATGATTGTTGCTTAGAGTTCATGGGTCTAGTGCTTAGATGAGTTTAGAACCATCAATTTGCATTGCCGGATGTTTAATTTAGAATTTGCGATTTGACAATCCCAACTCGTTGATTAAGTGTTCGATCAAATGCCAGCTGATCATGGAGACGATTATAGAGCCC
The DNA here is from genome assembly GCA_014905375.1 of Phtheirospermum japonicum. NCBI lineage: Eukaryota > Viridiplantae > Streptophyta > Magnoliopsida > Lamiales > Orobanchaceae > Phtheirospermum > Phtheirospermum japonicum. The sequence continues at coordinate 183,690 of BMAC01000670.1, forward strand.
TAGACCCCTGTTTTATCAATCTTTTTAAAGTTGTTGATTTTGTTTCTCATCATTTAAATCATCGTCTTATATATTAGAACTCTAAACCAAAATTCGACCACGTGTTTATAATATATTTTTGTTGTTTTCTTATTCGTAAATCAAACGCAAATCATTACTTTCGATTAGTCTTCCTCGAGAGATTTGACTCGAGTCAAGCTTTTCACTTATAATTGCTCCATTCTCTTGCGGACGAGCTTTTCTAATAAAAAAAGTAAGTGCAAAAAACTTGATTCGAGGAGGAGAAGATGCAGGTCGCGAATTAGTAGGAGAGACCTCATGATTGAAGACAACAGAAGATGGTCAGGCTCGAGATCGACCTCAGATGGTCTTCTTCTTTTTTTCCCTACCCACCGCAACTCTACTGGGCAACTGGTCGTTAGTAGTGTCGATGACCTCGAATGTCTAGGTCTCTGCTTAGGGGCGATCTCCACCTCTTCCTCACCATTCACAGCTGGGTCGCGGACATCACAACTGGGGTCGAGTCAGGTTGTTGAGCAGTCATGGCATCTTCAGAACTGGAAGATCTGGTGAGCATGAGTTTTTCTGCAAAGGAGAAAGAGGTGGTTAGTGTCTATTATAATATGAGGTTAAGAATAAAAGACCTAAGAGATGTTGATGTACCAAACACGAATTTTTTCATTCGTTCGAGAGTTCGGCAGCTAAGACCTTGAAAAGTGCACACCCTTTTAAACTTGGTAAGTTTTACCACGTCGCAGGGGAGATTCTATACGGATATTATATCTAGGTATTGTTGGTAGTTTGAAGAGGGTTTCTTTCTTACAATACGGTCTTTTGAGGAGGGGGTTACCTCCTACCATTGGGTTAAGAAGGGACAATGTTCAGAGGTGCGGAGAAAGAAGAATTTAACTCACCATTCGCGAACTTTTAAGGTAGGTCTGACGAGGAAGCAAGCTCTATTGCGGGAGGAGAGGTAGAAAGTGCCCTTTTGATTTTATAACTAGTAGCAGAAGAAGAAAAAGTCTACATCAGGCTCCACCTTATGGAACCGACATAAGATGGGTAGCCGGTGATGAAGCAGATAGAGTTAGGAGCCATTTAGAGTAGGGGGAGTTTATACTTTATAGCCAAAATGACCGTAAAGGGATGCATAGGGAATCTAATCTCTGCAGAAATATGGTCTTCGAAAGACAGTGATGTGGCCGAATGGGGGGTTGTTGGCATCATAATAGTACACATTGATGAATATATTTTGGTTATATGTTTACCACATTTTCGGTAATATTAAAATCATGTAAGGTTATAGTAAATTAGTCTTGAGCGATTGAAAAGATTTTAATTAAAAAAAGGGTAAATCTCACTTTTGGTACCCAAGTATAGCGAAATTTCAGTTTCAGTACCCCAGCTGGCAAAGTATCAAGATTAGTACCCAAGATTAATTTCGATCTTACTTTTCATTCCCGGGATTAACTTTTCCATTTAAGTTAACGGAAACATCAAATTTGGAGGGAAATAATTAATTTAATTCAAAGAAATATTTGAGATTTTACAAAATAAAAATATATAAATAGAAAAATGGAATTTTATAATTTTGTATTTAATAGAATAAAATAATTAATTTAATTCAATAATAGATAAAAAAAATATAAAAAATCTAAAAAAATTATTTAAAAACTCAAAAATAAGGAAAGAAAAAAAGAAAATATATAAATTTGTAATTCAGGAAATAAAATACAATAATTAATTAAATTTAATAAAAAAAAAATAACAACTCGAAAATATAGACAAAATATAATCAAAAGAATAATTTATTTAATTTATATTTTGTAAATAAAAAATAGAAAACAATAATTAATTTAATTCAAAAAAATATATTTAAAAATATAAAACAAATTCAATTATTTTAATAAAAACATTTCGTACAAGTTTAAATTTTTTATATATTTTTAAGGTTCTTATTTAATTTTAATATTCACATCTTTTTATTTATTAATTTTTTATTAAAAACACAAAAGAATAGAATAATATAATGATTTTTGTTACTTGACCTCAACCATCCAACTTCACTACTAGATGGATGTTTTGGCATATCAACACGTTAAGTAGTTAAGTTGGATAGTTGAGGTCAAGTAACATAAATTATTTTTTTATTTTATCTTTTATGTTTTTAATAATAATAAAAAATGATAAATAAAATATTCTAAACATTAAAAATAAATAAATAACTTATAAATAACTAAATAATTAAATTATTTTTATTAAAAGAATAACATTTACTATGTATTTTTAAATATATCTTTTTTGAATTTAATTAATTATTATACTTTATTTTTGAAATTACAAAATATAAATTAAATAAATTATATTTTTGATTATATCTTGTCTATTTTTTCGAGTTTTATTTTTTATTTTTTTGATATAATTAATTATTGTATTTTATTTCCTGAATTGCAAATTTATATATATTCATTTTTTTTCCTATTTTTTATTTTTTATTTTTTCCTATTTTTTATATTATTTATCATTTTTATTGAATTAAATTAATTATATTATTTTATTTTATTAAATAAAAAATTATAAAATTATAAATTTCCAGTTTTTATTTATATATTTTTTAATATTTGAAATTTCAATTTTTTTTTTGATTTATTTTGAATTAAATTAATTATTTCCTTCCAAATTTGATGTTTCCATTAACTTTAACGGAAAAGTTAATCCCGGGTATGAAAAGCGAGATCAAATTAAACTTGGGGTACTAATCTTGATACTTTACAAACTTGGGGTACTGAAACTGAAATTTCCCCATACTTTTGGTACCAAAAATGAGATTTACCCTAAAAAAACCTCATTACAAATTAAACACAAATACAACAAGTACGATGTTCTTTACAAAATTCAAATAGATAGAGGATTAAATGAAATAGATAGTGCATTAAACAAAAAAGAAACATGTAACGTTGGACACAATTTTCATTATGCACATTTCTTCTCCTTCCCCTTCCAAATTCCACCTGCAAAGCTTATATCTATGAAATTAAGGGTGTTATTAGTTAGGTACTGTTCTTCGAAAAATACTTCAATTTTTGTGAATAAGAGTTCCTTGTCGAATGCATTGCAGTAGCTCACAACTTTATCTGCCTGTATTAATAACAAATAGTTAGAAATAAAATAAAAAAAATATAAACATAAATACATATATATGCATGTGATATTAAAAATGCAAGTAATTATTATAGGAGTGTAAACTTTACAGGGAAGAACTTCTTCCAAACGTTATGTTCCCCAGTGACCATGTCATAACGGTGATCCCAAATTATTCCTTTGTATGGATCAAATCATTGAAATCCACGTATTCTTTTTAAGACATCACCAAAAGTAAAATTAAGAGTGATCCAAACGAATTTTTGAAGTAGTCTCAACACTGGCTTCACATGACCTCTTAACAGGGTTCAGTATGCCTCTAGCTTTCTCAATGATGAGAAATTCCAATAACACTTCATCCTTCTGAAGGTTTCACTTAGTTAGATCGGCATTAAATAAGAGTTTCTAACTATGCATATAGGAGAAAGATCAAACGGGAATCATAAGGGCAATAGTCAGTCATTATCTTTTATTTTTTGAAAGAAGATAAGTAAATGTTTAATAAGTTTGATTATGAAGTTGAGATGTATCACACTACATGATTATATATAGGTGAATATGAACCTCACTTTTACCAATGACATGACTATAAAATTTCATGTTGTATTGTGTTGTAGATTCCCAAGGTAACTTTTTACCTTCCCAACCTTTAGAAAGTGACATGACTACACATAAATGACCAATGCTATTATAGTGGTTATAGTTAATCTTTTGATCAATGTCAGTGTATTGGTCATTCGTAGTATATTTTCCAGTGTTAACGTAGTGGTTAGTGTTATTATTTTGGTCAACACCATTGTTACTGTACTTGTATAGTATTGTCACATCTAAAAATAAAAACAAATGGATTTATGTGTGGTCCTGTCACCACTAAAGTTATATATGTAATAGATACAATCTTAAAGACACCGATAAATAATATGATAAAATAAAGAACAAAGATTACAAATTCAAACAATCACATTCACAATCCAACATAGGTGCACAATAAAACCAAAGTAACATACTGATAACACTTCATGTGAAAGTTCTTTCAATTTCTTCTACTTTGGTGGCTCATTGAAAAAGTAGTACTTGTGTGATGGTAAATCACCATGATTACCCTTCATACAAAAATAAAACGATTTAGAATAACGTATATATTTTAAGACAAAACATACATGCATAGGAATTTTTGCATTTTACGTCGTTGAAAAATTTTGCAGACAGTAATATATAGACCAGTCTGTGTTCATGATCTCAAAATACTGCAAGCTCAGAATATAGCACTTCATACCAATTATATCTAATTTTGATTTCCTCGATTCTCTGGCTCACGTCTTCAGCAGTTAATTCCAACCCAAAACGCTCCTACAGTACAACTCTTGCCTGCATGGCACTAAAACTTCTCTTTCCTTTTTTCCCTTCCCTTTCAACACTTTATTTGTGAGAGATCAAGAAATCTAGTAGTACTCGTTCCATGTCCATGATCCATGAGGTTCTTTTAGGATCATAGTAATGATCTGAAAATCGTCTTACACCAGGATGATTTTTATCAAAGTTAAGCATTAGCCTTTATATTTGAACGGAGAAAAAGATAATTAGAAATAATATTTGTTTATATGTTTTGTTAGGTTTTCCGTATGTATATATAGGCGCATGAGCAAAGGTAGAATCAACAGTATACTGGTCATTATTATTATACATGGTCAGTGTTACTATACCGATCATTGATACTGTTGTGGTCAATGTCATTGTAATGCTCATAGTTATTGTATATTTCCAGTGTTACTATACTGTCGTTGTTGCTTTTTTGGTCAATATCACTGTAGTGTTCATAGTTATTGTACATGGCCAGTGTTGTTGTACATGGTCAGTGTTGAGCACCCGATTGAATTTGGATGGGGTGAAGTTTGATTTTATTATTAATGTTGATTTGTGATATTTGAACTCGTTATCATTGTGTTATACTTAAAATTAATAATGTTATTATATTGTTATTTTTCATTGCCGTGTAAATTTTTATTTGGATATAATAAATATATTTGAAATTCAAATATTAACTACTCAAGGGTAGAAATAAAAAAACTTACTCATATATAACCACACTAAAACATCGACATAACACAACTAATAACAATATGTCCATTATTCCTGTCCCACGGTGCCACAACCAACACACACCTTTTTACTAACTCTCTTTCGTGCCCATGTGAGGTGGTTGTTGTACTGGCACTCCTGCATCTTCCGCATCATCTTCTTCATCATCCTTTTCAGACGCAAGTGCATCATAAATCCCATTAGCATGACTCACATAATCAAATTGAGTTGGTGTAGTGTGGTCACAAAAGTCCCAAATATTTTTGGGCTGCGAAGACTTGGAATCCATAAGTATTACCTGTCTGAAGAAAATCAATGAAAACCCCCCTTATGATGGGTGGAGTACAAAAACCTACCCCATATGGTCTAAATCTAGGAATATAACTATCTACGTCATGTGGATCAGGAAATCTATGTGATAATGATGGACCGACTGTATCAGATTTCAAGAGGGTTAAAAATATTATTGTAATATTACCTGAGAATGTTATTCAAGAAATGATCATCAATAAATCATACTACTACCATGAAGGGAGGATGAGGATGGACCAGATGTGGCCATGGATGGGGCTACGACTACTCTATGACGAGAGAATAAGGACAGACTTGGAGTGTCCCTTTTTGCACGACCCGATATATGTAACTTACGTGGAATTGGAGCGCACTCTCTTACCTCTTTACAAATGTAAAGTTGCTGCCTCATCTCATCAGTGATGGATAGAACTACGTCATGCATACAACGATAGGAGTTAAAATCCTCGACCTTAACCTATAATGCAACACGGTTGAGTCGCTCATTCCAAGTACCCTACAAACACACAAAGTCCAAAAGCAAATCTAAAAAATATATAAATTCATTGAGCGAGAAACAAGTTATTAAGATTTATAATTGTATCATGAATGTTGACGGCTAGAATCTTCCTCCGGCATGTGTCTTCAAATCAAAGATGAAACGAAGCATATTTTGTCAATACCAATTGGCATATCCATGTACCGTACCTTCACCTCTAATAGTTAGGTTTGCTTGTATTCTCGTATTAGCTTGTCCAGCCCATGTAGCGATCTAGGAACTATGGAGTTCAATCTACTCAACGTAATGTTGATGCTGCTGAGAATTATTGTGAAATTCTTTCAAATTAATCCTGATGGGAGATGGTATGTACTACCGTATACCAATATGTCGGTTCACTCAATCAAGAAAATGAATCTCGATAATTGACCAGAATATGATTGGACACTAGCTCAACCAATTCTCACTTAGACATCTTTAACCTAAGATGGATATCTCAGGTGCACTCATGATATCATAAGGTTCCCACATTCACCTGCACATTCAATAAGTTACATCAACTCGTCGTATGGAATAAATAAAGATTATTAAAGTAATTACCTCTAATTCGTTCAATCGATCAAGTGACTCCCGAGAGACTCTAACATATTTGTAGAACTCCACATACGATTAAGTTGTCCAATCCATCTAAACAAAAATTAAAGCCAATTTACTAAAACTAGATGTGTCCGTAAATGAAAATAGAATTAAACAAAAATATGCACATTACATAACATGTTATACCTAGCACTATATGGTTGTGTTTAGACAACATGACATCATCGTCAACATACACGGTTCCAAGATTGTGCATGGGCCATACAGACAGTGGTATAACGATGGAAATTCAAGAAGAAGCCCAAATTTGCAATAAGTCTATCAGACCACTAATCATCTTCTTCTCAAGATTTATAACATTACACAACTCACGATATATATATGCGAACACATCACTATCCCAACTAATACATGAAGCCATCTCATCATCCTCAAAATGACGTAGTTATAACACTGACATGGTACTGGGCACCAACATACAACTACGTAATAGCAATGCAATCCCATATGCGTATCACACAACCTCATCTTTTAGTGTGTCATCATCTCGTTGGTTGAGTCTAAGATGCTCACTCAATGTCGAGAGCAAGAGACGAGTCTCATCCTTCATGTCCTCATTATAGTCAACTTCTAAACCTAGGTAATATAAAATATAATCAGTCTACTCCTCCTGGAACACTGGACATCATCGTTTATCATCGAGTCACCTTCGATCAAAAGACACTAAATTATGGCAACATCCTGTAATGTGATTTCCCTCTCTCCAAAGGAAAAATGAAAATTTGTGTCTCACACTGCCATCTCTCAAATAATGTTGTGATTAGATGGTTATCCAATCTGGTAATTGTCCACAACGTGCGAACCCATATGAACTCCAATGATCTAGTACAAATAAAACTTGAGAATGAAAATATTTCTCCTCGTCACCAAAATCCCAAAAGATATAAAACATTGCACGCTTAACTGCAATAAGCTCATCAATCTGACCAAGTGCAACATTATTCGAATGATACGAATACTTCTGAGTAAGAATAGAATCATCATGTGGTGTATCCATCTGCAAGATAAATACATATAATCGACCAACACCAATATCAAGTAAATAGTTACATGAGATGAATACTTTATTGACAACAAAATGTATGCAATCAAGAAAACATTCTTTCCCCCAAATAGATATTAATTAATGATCTCGTGCAACAACCGTCATTAATAAAATGTACATAACATAATATAAAACATATAAGTAGTATTAAATAACTCCCAACACAAAAGAAATATGAATTACGACATCAAACTAGAATATAGAATATGAATACCGATGGAATAGTTATCCTGATAACTAGCATCAATGCCTCGAACTAAAATGCCTACTAGGTTGGTGTGGGCTGGACACATCTTGCGCACAATATTATTGTCTAGTGCGTATTTGTGATCGGTCCATTTCGTTGTGCATCCTAGTGTTGCGGAGTCACCCAACATTCTAGGCCTCTTAGTGCTGGATCATGAACCAATTCTAACTTTCTTCATTTCAATCCTCCGCGTCAGGTAATGACTTAAAAGCCCCAATTGTAAATGTACACACGTAAGCACCAGTGCTATAGTAATCTTGCATAAAAACTATAGGATTCACTCTAAAACTTATGATTGCTCGGATTGCATGATAGCAAAACATACCATTACTCAATTATCTACCAAGTTGACATTCTAAATTTGATAAGGATACTCGGAAGTTTCAATCACGATCAATCCATTTACTTGTGTGGTAACTTGGGCTGTTTATAAAGATCGATTATGCTCTAAAATGTGGTAAAATGTTTCGGCCTTCTGTCGTTAGACACTACTGCAGAATCTGCATTCCACGGCGCCTCATCCACGGCGGTTCTGGGAAAACCGCCATTAAATACTTTTTTACGGCGGTTTTCCAGAAAACCGCCGTTAAATCGGTCATTTAACGGCGGTTTTCATAAAACCGCCGTAGAATCATACATTTTATGTCGGTTTTATGAAAACCGCCGTTAAAATTGAACTAAATTAATGGCGGTTTTTAAGAAAGCGCCGTGAATTAACAAGTATTCACGGCGGTTCTTCAAAAACCGCCGTTAATTAGTTTGTACATTAATTATTTCGGTAAATTTAACGTCGGTTTTATTAGAACCGCCGTGAATAAGATGACATTTTACGGCGGTTTTCATAGAACCGCCGTAGAATACGAAACTGCCATGTCACCGATCCTCGTCCTTATCATGCAAAAATCTTGGGCCGTTGATCTGTGTCTCATCCGACGATCTAGAGGCGCCACGTCATCAATCCGTGTACCCATCCTCCATGCATGCCTTCTTCATCCTCTTCCATCTTCATCTTCTTCATTCATCTTCATCTTGGACCAAGGGCTGCCAACATCGCCGGAGATCTTCATCTGCGCCAGCTACCGACGTCGCCGGAGATCGCCTGCAGAAATCGCCGACGTCGCCTGCAGAAGTCGCCGGAGATAGCCTGCAGAAATCGTACCGAGTTTCATGCTTTGCCTGGACGCCTGGACGACATCGCTGGAGATCGCCTGCAGAATCATCATCGCCGGAGATCGACTGCATTCTCCTCCTGCTGCATTCACCACGTCGGACGTTGCTGGAAACTGGGCAAGAAGAGGATGAACGGCGGAAAGACGACCAGATGAACGTCGGAGCTCGCCGGAGATCGCCAACTGCTCCCAGAGTTCGCAAGGCTGCCCTTGGACGTTGGAGCTTGCCGGAACTCGCATGGAATTGGTGAGCCAAACGAGCTAGACTCGTTGAGCTCACCCGTAATTTTTTTTTTAATTTATACTAAACAACGGCGGTTCTGGAAACCGCCGTTAATTTGTTGGATTTAACGGCGGTTGTAGAACCGCCGTAAAATGTTCCTACATTCAACGGCGTTGGATACAACGGCGGTTCGAAAACTGCCGTTAATTCCCTAAAAAAACCGCCGTGGTTTACCCAGTCTGCAGTAGTGAGATAAACATCTTATGTATTGTATCAGTCCACACTTGTCTTTCTCTGCTCCTTTGGCATCGGCTAAGCAATTATAAAATCAACTGCGTAGTTCGAGCATGTGACACATTTCAGTACTCCGTTGATGTACTCATACATATTAGTTGTCATAATCCCACATGGCTTTCTGCCATCGTGGCTTAGTGTCCACATACTCTTATTAATATCATCCAAATATGCAAAAGCTTATGGATTCAAAAGTAATCTACTCCATTATTTTATGAAGTACCAAGACCCTCGGTTCTTATATGAATTTGTAACATATATCCTTCAGTTTAATAGACTTGAACTGAGTATTGAAGTTAGAAGATAATGTCGTAAACAAAAACAATTGTCTCCAATAGGTGGCTGCAATGTCCGAACTTGCTAAACTGCACTAAGTAGTCTGACATGTCGGGTTGAAATAAGACGAACTCCTTTTATAGTATGAAAGATATATTTTGCAACCATGTGAAGGAACCAATTTAGGAGTTATAACTCTCTGTATCAACAACTGCATAAGCTAATGGAATGACATGTTGGTTTGCACCAAGTGCGCATGCCATCAACATCGTGTGCTTGTATTTTCCAACCAGAAATACTTCATCAATACTGATAACTTTGTGACACTGTCTTAAAGCCTCAATATACGTTCTGAATGCCCAAAATACAAAATTAAAATATGCACACCATGTACTCTTGAAGGTTTGTGTAGACACTCAACCACTATCTTTGGGTTATATGTTTGCAAGGCCTCCATGTATTTAGGTAAATATTTTTCTAAACTCTCCCATGCCCCGTACACATTTTCACGAGCTCATCGTAAATCTTCCCATGTCTTGTGATATGGCATTTTATAACCATATTCTTGATGCACAACAAGCCAGATATGCAAGGCACTATAAATAGAACAATCCTCGACCAAAGTGGTAATGAGCATGGTAATCATCTTTTTATACAAATTGGGGTGATCCGACCTTGTATTAGGTAAAAGAAAACCATACAGAGGTCCGAATTTGATAACTTCTCAAACATTCTTTCATTTACGAAAACTAGCGTGGAGACACCAATTGCATCGAGGTGAGTGGGCACTTAATGAATTCAGACTATGTGGTCTCATAATACAAACAACTTTCCAAATTGTTGGGTTGCTCGTATCTACTCGATACGCACACTTGGTAATACGCACAAAATAATCTTTAATAGTCCACATCACATGTTTTCTTTTATTTCCGAAGATCATTTTTTAAAATAATCCTTCCTCTTTGTCGTAGTAGTAGTCTTGTTGAGGGACACCAAAAGAATCAGTAGGGACTTCTTCATATCCAGAATAAATATAAAAGGTATATTCTTGTATAGTTTCGATCCTCCTTCCACTCGTTGGTGAGTTGTAGGTCCACATTCAACCACGATAGTTTCAAAAGTACTCTTATTCTGTTTCATTTTCATCATCTGTTCCTCCTTCGCTAGGTTCAAAATCACAACCTTCATTTGGTCCAAAGTAATCAGTTGTATAGTCCATGATCACAACTAGGGGATGCTCGGTAGGATTTAAATTTGGATAATCATTAGAATTGACATTATTTATTACACACTCATCTCGTAATAGTGATGCGTACATGTCATAGTCATTGTCGTAAGAGATATTCACCATATATGTTGTGATGATAATTAACAATATTTCCACAAAGAACCAAGTAATTATTAACAAATAAACTCAAATTCAAAAATAATGAACAATATATCCACACATAAATAATTCAACATTTATAAATAAACAATAAATAAAATTTATACTCACAAATAATTAACAATATTTTCACAAACAATCAAATATTATTAATAGATTAAATTAAATTCGTAAATAATTAACAATATTTTCACAAATAACCAAGTATTATTAATAGATTAATTTCAAAAATAATTAATAATGTCTTCAGAAATAAATAAATTCAACATTCATAAATAATTAAAAAGAAATTCAATTCTCACAAATAATTAACAATATCTCCACAAATAACCAAGTAATTATTAACAAATAAACTCGAACACAAATAATGAAAATTATTTCCACAAACCACTAAGTAATTATTAAAAAAAAAATTCATATTTATAAATAATTAAAAATACTTTTGCAAATAAATAAATTTAATATTCATAAATAATTAACAAATAAATTCAACTCACAAATAATTACAATATTATACCAAATAAACTCAAATTCACAAATAATTAATAATATTTTTACAAACAACGAAGTATTATTTTCAAGAATAATTAACTCAAGGTTTTCACAAACAATTATGTTTATTTTTATAAATAAAGAGTTAGGGCTAAGAATTACCTTGCCCAAAAGTTCCTCGCTTCCTGCTCAAAAGCTCCTTATCGTGCCGCCCCTGCTTCCGTTGATTGTTGCTGCAAAAAAAAGAAAAATGAAGAAGAAGAAAGAAAGATAACTGAAGGAAGAAGATGAGAAACGGGGCGGGACGCTGCTAGGGGTTATGTTGGGATTTTATTTTATTTTTTTTGGCAATTTTGACCCGTAATATTGTTGCTACTAACATCTCGTGTGTATATATATTCAAATCAGCCTCGGGAGGCTAATAGCGTTGGCATCAAGCATTAGCTTTTTTTTTTTCAATTGAGCCCCATATTTATGGGTTTTGAAAAAAAATAGTAAAAGAAAAAAAAAAATGCGTTGTTGCTACTAGCATCTAATTAAACTTGCACCTAATGTCACTAACACCTCGACTTTGAGTAGCGTCGAGATGTTGGTGCCATTGACATTATCTATTTTTTCAACTTTTCTCCAACTTGTACTAATTTGCCAATTCCAATTAAATATATATTACTTATTTAATTTAGCCGCAAGTCTTTTTCTTTAATAGATCTAATTTCGACGACCAAGGTTACCTATAAAGCATTTTCAGAATTTCTCAAATAGGTATTCTGATATCAAATTTCAATGAAAGTCGCCAATTAATGCACATTATAGTAGTGAGACAATATATAATTTATGTGAACAATCTACAATATCATAAGATTATCATCTTGTCCTGAGTACGAGATGTTTTTCGATGAATCTGTGTGCACGCGGTAGTGTGCAACTGTTCATCTATTAATTTAAAATATAATCGTATATAATTAAATATATGATCACATATAAATAGTACTCCTTTCGTCGCATTTTATGTGTCGCAATTCACCATTTCACATAAATTAAAAAAAAAAAAAATAGATATTATAACTATAGGTATCAAATGATCATAATATTTTTTTTATTTAAAATATTTAAAAATTGTAAAGTAATAAAGGTACGGATAAAAATAGTAAAGTAACTTTTAATTATTATTGGGAAAGTAAAAAGTAACAATAATTTTTTTTAAAATATAAATGCCACAGACAGATTGAGACAAAAAAAATGAGATGAATGGAATATATATTATCAGATATAATTGAAACTCTACCTCAAATAAAAAATTAAATTTTATATACTAACTCAATATGTTATAGATTAAAATTATATACGACAATAAAATTTTGTAAAATTTAACTGGACTCATGCAAGAAATTGTTACTGGATATAGAACCATGCCGAGTTAGGGCTCATTATCCAAGTTGAGCAAAGGTCCAATGAGCAATGAACCTCGAGTCAGTTTTGGATCGATTATATACCATGTGTCTCCTAATAAATGTGCTATGTTGTCTTCTTGAAATGGACCCCGTCTCATTAAGTCACAAACCTACAAGCAAGTTCAAAATGGGCAGATAGGAAACACAAAAGAGGTACTCATGATGTGGGGAATAAAATGATGAAAAATTGGAAGTGCCAACTGTTTTCAATTAGAATCATATTTACGTACCCACCTAAACTTGTAACGCCACTTTCGGTGGTAACTTTTATCCCAACATACCAAGTAGACAGGTTAAGTTGGTCCGAGTAAATAATTTCACATCATTACAGTGAGCTAAGTGTAGAATGATGCTGCATTTGTCTAAAGAGATTTAAATTGAGTTTCTTATGGTACAGAAATTAATTCCATTTTCATGTCTTTTCTCATCCATCCAAACAATCCTATGTCAAAAGAAATGACAAGAGTTCTTTTTTTCTTTTTTTTTTTCGCTTTCTTTTTCTTTTTTTCTTCCTTGGCAGCTTTCTTCTTTACTATATCGCTTGTACGTCAACGGATTATTTAACATTGGTCAAGAATTGGACAGTTATTAAAAATCAAAAATATACTTAACATGAATTTTGATACATGTCAAAAATTCAAAGCCACTATCGTTTTAGCTTTTAGTGCCTATTTTGAGGTATACAGATACGTGTCATTTTCAGCTGCGTTGGCGGGAAAGGAATGTGCACGTACTCTTCCAACTTGTTCTATAGACTGCAGCGATTTTGTCTGGTCATGATATATATACACAAAGGTTTTTTCAATTAAAAATCACAATTTCTTTCTCTCTCTTTGTTCTCGGATCATAAATGAACAGAACATTAGCACTGATGATGTGGTATGACATTATATTGTGTTTTCTTAAGCATTGTGTAAAATCATGTTCATATAAATTATAATAAACATGTGACATAAAAATAAAATGTGAACCATCTGAATTTCGGAATGCGGATCGAAGGTGCTGAGAGCGAGGTTAGGTTTCTCGGCAGCGTCTGCAATTGGTACAGGTACGGAGGATTGCCGCATAGTAGTTTATAAACAAAACTCACTTGTGGCCCAACTGAGAAGGAATACTGGGAGAATTTGTTATTTGTCTCATGCATTAGATTGGCCCAGAAATGTATCCAAATTAGAATTGGCCCAGTTCCATAGTTTTTTATTTTAACTATATTAATTAGGTTAAATATTGAAGATTGCCCACCAATTGTTTTAATAAGTTTATCTGTTATTATTATTTAATTTTTTAAACTTATATATATGTAATTAGGTAAAACCATTAATATTTCATATATAGTTTTTAATCGTTATCTATTTTATAGGATCGCAAGTCAGAAAATATTCTAATGTAGTTCTATTTTCGTGGATTCTTATTCAAGAATTTTAATATTCGATACTGTATTATTTTATTGTACAATTCTCGTGATTTTTCATCATCCAAACGAGTTTGGGTTTAACCAAACTAGGTGCTAGAGGTTGTTTAGATATTTCTTGACCCTGACTAATTATATTTCCACTCTGTTTAGGCGTTAGACTTAGTCAAACATCATACGTTTCTTAGCCACCTCAAGTACGTGTTTTAAGACAAGACTGATCAAAGGCTCCCTATCATTTTTGTTGAGTTGAAGAATGAAAAAGAGAGCCTTGATTGCAGTGTTTTGAAAATCGGATTGGACTTGCCGGTCCGACCAGGTTAACCGGGAACCAGTCCCGAGTTCGGTTCGATTTTTTTCTTAGTTCGGCTGGCTAATGACCCAGTGCCACCCGACAATCAATAAAATCGGTGAACCAGTGAACTGATAAAAATCGGCTTTAATATTTTTTTCTTCTTTTTTTAAGTAATAAAAATAAAAATAGGTAGTTTCAATTATTCCAAATATCAACTTAGTATCAAGATTGTTTTAATTGATCATAAAAATTTAAATGATTTTGAATTTTAAATGATCAAGATTCATTATTTGCAAACTTTTTATTTCAAGATTGTTTTAAATGATCCTAAATTTTGTTATCATAATAAATTCATACAAAATGAGATTGATTTTGAATGGATGTGTTGAATAACAGAATTGTACGTGGTATGTATGATATTAATATTGTTGCTATTTATATTGCATAATTATATATATATATATATATATATATATATATATATATATATATATATATATATATATATATATATATATAACACCCGTGCATTTCACGGGATTTATAAAAATAAATTCGAATTATACATTCTCAAAAAATATATTAAAATCGTGCCACAAATTGTTCAACTCTAATTATGAAAAACTTATTTACAAACATTTTCTATGTTCCCCTCGTGTTATGCGGGATTTGCACACAACTCGATTCAATTTCTAAATATATTTTTTGTAAAACCCATTTTTCTTTTTACGTTTATTTTAGGGAGTTTATATAAAAGGATAATATATTTTCAACAGGGTCATATTCTACCGATTACACACTGATGGCTTTCAATGCTACCACTATCTAATTTTTTTTAAATAATAATCAATATTCTATTAGAGTCTATACATAATTCGACATCATATTAGTTATTCAAAAACCCCCAGTGTAGTGACACAAATTAATTCAGGCTCTTCATCATTCAATCAATGTATTTATGATACTGCAACTCATATATACACCACTTACTTTATAATAGAACTAAAAACCCACAAAATAGTTAATAAAACTCAAAATTCTTACAAATAATTACGAAATAGAGAAGCATACAAAAAACTTAAAATTATGATTCTGCAACTCATATATACATCACTTACTTTATATGAGAATTCAATACTTCTCGTCACAAAAATCACACACAGTATTTATAGACAAAATTTTCACTACAAGAAAAATAGCAATAGACCATCACTAAAAAGACATCGTTTTTTTGGTTATTCTGGTGTCTTTTTACATTTAACATCGGTTTCTTAAAAAATCGGTGTTATATAAGTGTAGTTTTTTGATAATAAACATCGGTTTTTTATTACTGATGTCTTGAAACTAAAACGCGAAAAATAGACATCAGTCTTTACATCAGTTTTTGAAAACCGATGTTTATTCGTAAAATTTCTTATGATTAGATATCAATTTTTATACATCAGTTTTAGAACTGATGTTATAATACATTATTATATATAAAAGAAAATCAATATACATTCAAATTTTTACATCCCTTGAAACCTGATGTGTAATATTAAAAAAATTAGGAAATTTCACCGCGAAAAATATCTCTCCTGCCCGATAAACCCCCTTTTTCATCTTTCTTGTTGCCAGCCATACACCGCCGCCGTAGCCTCAGTGTACCCGGGAAGCAAAGACCTAGTTTTTCCTTATCTCCTCCGCGTCATCACTATCGCCACCACCAACACTGAACTCGCCCAAAAAAAAAGCACTGGAGTATCCCGGCTTCACCAAAACCTCAATGCCCCAATTCCCAAGCACCAATAACAGAAAGAGAACCCCAATTAAGAACATCAAGAAAAAGCTCGACAAGAAGAACAACGCCAAAGGATGGGCAAACACCGTCACCGAAGCTCTCTCCAAATCCATTGAGAAAAAGCAATAGCTCCGAGCCCTTCAGGTTCGTTAATAATTAATTTATTTCCCCCCAAAAAAAAATCTGAAAAAGAATGGCGTGATTTTTTTTTTTTAGGTATTCGAGATGCTTAAAGCACAACCATTTTACCATCCTAAAGAAGGAACATACATGAAGCTCCTCGTTCTACTCGATAGATCTGGGCAGCCCGGACAAGCCTGCCAACTGTTCGACAAAATGCTCGAAGAAGGATTAGAACCAACCCCAGAGCTTTACACAGCCTTGCTCGCCGCCTATTTCAGGAGCAATCTGCTCGACAAAGCCTTCTCGATTCTCAAACAATTGAAATCCCTTTCCTTTTGCCAGCCCGACGTCTACACCTACAACATTCTAATCATAGCCTGTGTCGAAGCGCGTCGTTTTGAGCTCATCGCGTCTCTTTACGACCAAATGGCCGAGRAATTCTGGGTCATGACTGCACATAGGTAATGCATCAAAATTCATCTTGAATACAAAATGTTTATGCTTTTTTGAGTGTATAGAGAAGTGGGGTTTTCTTTCTCATAGTTGTTTTATGGTATTTATCTGTTTTCCTTATAATTTTTATGCCTTTCTAGCTTGAAAGAATCCTTTTATTTTTTATTTTTAAATAATTTAGTTGCTTACTMCAAACAAATTATCGCTTTTACTCTTTGCATTCTTATTTGCCAGTCATGACTCGAAAATGTGTGGTATAATTATAATTATTGAAGCTTGAGTGTACCCCCTCACTGATAGGATTTTGATGAAGATTACAAATAAGCAGAGACGATTTAGGGTTTTTTTCTCAAGGAGGCACAAAATAAATACAATTATAAACTACATAAAAATATTTAATAACAGTTAATGGAGGACACAATTTATATTTATTTAATTTAAATGAATTAATATATATATATATATATATTAAACATAAATAATAAATAATCAAAGAAAATGTAGAAAAGAAACTTTAGCTGCGCTTGAATACTTGCGAAAAAGTTAAGAGTGAAAAATAATATATGCAATTAAATATTACGTAGATTCAAGTCCATGACTGTAGCCTTTTTTCCTCGCACATTACTAATTTTGCATTATGTTATAATTATATAATTTAATTGCATCATATTAAATTGGTAATTATTATAAATTTGATATGTATGTAAGTTTTACTAACACTARGCGTGTTGATGAGTTTCAGCTGCACAAGTCGATGTTATATGCTGATGAGACYGACAAGCATGATCAAAARCGGAATCATGCCGTTCAGTGCCAGCAAGTGTTTTTCCTGTTCTTACCGGGGTTATCATTTTGTCYGCCTTGCACCAAAAAMGGCTAACTGTGAARGTCTAGTTTCTTCGATTGCTAGATATCCTTTGTCGTCGCTGATTCTTGCCTCTGAGAAAAGGCCCAAAAGCTTGCAATGCGTGTCAGCAAATAGTCGAAGAACTTGCTTGACAAGATGTTACAGTACAGAGAGAAATGAAAATAATGCAGGGGGAAATAAGGAAAATAATGAAGGGCGAATTCGGAAAGAAGGTCTCGAACCTGAAAAGCAATTGTTAGAGAATGAGAAGAATAAATCTCCACTTTTAACAAGAGGGGAGAGATTTAGAGATGAGTTCTTGAGAAGGATTGTTCCATGGGAGGAAATAAATGACTCATTGGATACTTTTCCTTATTACATTAAGTATGTGATATTTTAATAAGAATACCGCGAAAATTTTAAATGCTGTTTGCAACGTTGTAAGTCAGGATTTTACAATATGTTTCAGTGAACGTGATAAAAACCTTCTTGTGGAATGTGTGGKCTCGCGTTTGAAGCATGAGAAGCGTGCCAGAGATCATGGTGGCCGCTWGGCTTCTTCAAGTGGGAGAATTTTGCTTCAGACTATTCCAGGTTACTCATTTTCTCTGTTTTCATGAAGTTTTTGTGCATTCTTTAGACAGAATGATAAGAAAATTCCCAAAGAAAAAAAAAGAAAAAAAAAGCGATGACTTTTTTTTTTTTATAGGTGCGAAACTATACCGGGAAAAAATGGTGAGGGCGCTTGCAAAGGAGTTAAAAGTTCCACTAATGGTGCTCGATAGCAGCGCTGTACCTCCATATGTAAGCTTCACCTTTTGTTATGCTCCATCTTGTTTTATTTTAGAAAGGTTTAATTCAGATGAAAATAATTTTGTGGGATTTTCAGGACTTTAGCCAAGTCGAGTCAGATGAGGAATCAGATGAAGAAAACTCAAGAAGGTCGTTGTATAACTTTTACAATTACTCAAGTGATGAGAAATATTAAGTTTGTATGTGTTGAAATTTATTAATTTCATTTTTTTTGTATCTCATTATATTCGTGCTGCTACGATGTTTTTGACAGTTGGAACCTAATGTTTCAYGATTTTCTTTCCTTACATCATCATCAAAATSTCTCCTAATRAAAGTTGAAATAATATTTGCTTCCATTTAGTGTAGCTATGTTGACTTTTGGTTTTGCATTGTCTGTATCTTTTCAGTTGACGATACCTCCAAGAGCTGGAAGAGAATTGGGTTATGTACGATTGAAAACGGACCACATGAAATTTAGGAGGGAATGTTGAGGTATGATATCTCACTTTTTACCGGCTGTGGTTATTACGGTTATTTTTGCTTATCACATGAAACCCTTTTTCCTTTTTCTTTTTTCTTATTTTAGAATGGCTGGTGGGGTAATAAGCATAAGTATTATTTGAGTTGTTTTTTGTTAATAGAATATATATTTTTATTAAAGTGCTCGATACCTAAATTTTCTTGTTAGAAACCTTGAGATTGATTTGGTTGCCTTATTAATTTGCAGGATATTAAGGTATTTTGGTGGTGGTGCTGTTGGTGGTCAATAGTATTTCATTAGTTTGAAAATTGTGGATATATAGTTTCGACTTGACTAATTTTTGGGATTCATTCTTTTGACATGCAATTGGATATGACATGTCTAGTTGATTCTAGCAATGGCATTGCATTATTTTAAGATTGCGGATATATAGTTACATTAGAGGGCTTGACTAGTTTTTGTGATCATTCCTTTGACATGCAATTGGATATTTATCACTTGTTGAATATTTTCACTCACGCTTTTGTTTAAATAATAAATTTGTATTTTTTTTGAATTTGTTTACAGTATTGAATCACACGTTGATTTCAATAATTATTTTGTGTTGTTAATATTACTATACATATATATATATATATATATATATATATATATATATATATATATATATATATTCAAAAGAGTGATGTCATATAAATATAAAACACCACCAATTAAAAACTGTTGTTAATACTAACGACATCGGTTTTTTGACATCGGTTTTTGACATCGGTCTAAAAGACGTTGTCTTTCTTAGAATACACATCAGTGTAGAAGTGATATAAAATCTCCTTTCACATATCATATGTTTTTACAACACTATTATTTTCTAATAGACAGCGGTTACGAACCGTAGTTAAAGTTTGATATTTAACTACGGTTTTTAACCGCTGTCATAAGATCATCACCTGCTACACCAATGGCTTTAACATCAGTTTGATATTCAAATACACAACATTCGGCAACCGATGTGGAATGTAGTATTAACATCGGTTTGAAACCGGTGTTATTAACACCCCCCCCCCCCCCCCCCCCCCACCCTTAACACCGGTGGATTTAACATCGGTACAATATGTGTTAGAACCAAAACCCCACAAAATAGTTCAAAAAACTCAAAATTCTTACAAATAATTACGAAATAGAGGAGCATACAAAAAAACTTAAAATTATAATTTTGCAACACATATATACATTACTTAATTTATATGAGTTTCATCATAAAGTCACACATAAAATTTACAGACAAATCTTTTGATTATCCCAAAAAAAGAAAAGGAAAACAAAATTGTACTGCAGCTTATATATACATCTTCAATTCGGAAAAAAAAAAAAAGAAAGGAAAAAATCAATAAATTCAAATAATAGAATTGAAATTACCTCATCATCCATTAGTATGAGTTCGATGGTTTTCTTGTCTTCAGGATTGTTGTGCGGGTGCGTGTACCACATTCGTTCACACCGTTCCTTAATCTTTCAAGTTTTCTTCTCTGGAGTAATTTGAGAAACTCTAAAAGATTGATTGCTCGCCATGGATTATTGAATAGGTAGAAAAATATGAATACATGATACTTAGAAGAAAACTGGCGACTCAAGTTTGAATTGCTGAAAAACCAAGATTGGGGATATGTATTTATAGGGGTGATTTAAGGGCGTATGAAACTAAGATTTAAAGGGCGTGTGAAAATAGGACTAAGATATCAAGGATACTAAGTATGTTTTTAGGATTATTACATTTCTTATTTTTTTAAATTCATATTATTATGCTATATAATATTATATTAATTATATTATTGGGGTTATTATAATATGATAAGATAATTAGTATATTATTAGATTATATTTATTTTTTCATATTATTAGGATTTTATTTTAGGTTATTTAATTAATTATATTATTGAGATTATTATATAATGATAAGATAATTACTATACTATTAGATTATGTTTATTATTTTTTTAAATTTTATATTATTAGGCTTTTATTTTAGGTTGTTTTATTAATTATATCATTAGGACTAAGATTATAAGGAAATTATGTATATTTTTAGGATTATTACATTTATTATTTTTTTAAATTTCATATTATTAGATTTTTATTTTAGGTTATTTTATTAATTATATTATCAGGACTCATATTATTAGGCTATTTATTTTAGGTTGTTTTTATTAATTATATTATTCGGGTCATTATAATATGATAAAGTAATTAGTATATTATTAAATTATATTTCTTATTTATTTTATTTAATATTTTACGATTTTATTTTAAGTTGTTTAATTAATTATATTATTGAAATTATTATATTATGATAAGATAATTACTATACCTATTAGATTACATTTGTTATTTTCTTAAGATTTAATATTATTAGGTTTTTATTTTAAGTTATTTTATTAATTATATCATGCACTTACTTATTTGGCTATTTGTAATTGAATGGGTCGGGGGATTAAAAATGTTCAACCCCTGCTATAACGTTTCCAAAAAAGTGCAAAGTGTTGTAAAACTAGAGAAAAAGAAAAAGGAGAGTGAGAGAATAAGAGAAAAGAATGATCAAAATGTGTATTTTATTATGAGGACTAGAGTCCCTTTTATAGATACAAGATAAGGATTTAGGGGTAGGATGGTCATTCATATAATATATAATTAAGGTAATTAATTAATTACAACACTCCCCCTTGAATGACCTTAAATGCTGCCTCGTTAAAACCTTGTCAGGAAAACCCAATGGGACAAAACCTGGTCGAAGGAAAAAGAGTACAACCCTACTCCCCCTGAAAATCATCACTGTAGATCTTTGAGTCGATACATGTCAGTCTTGTTTACCAATCTTCTAAACGATGATGATGGCAATGCTTTCGTGAATAAGTCCACCAAATTATCATATGAGCGAATTTGTTGGATATCGATATCGCCATTCTTTTGAAATCTTGTCTGTAGAAGTTCGAGAAAGATATATCTTGTCTTGTCACCTTTTATGTAATCACATATGAGTTGTGTCATGTGCGAAATATTTATTTTCACACTCATAGTGTTCAAATGTTGTCTCATTAAAACCTTGCCAGAAAAACCCTGTGGGACAAAAAACTGATCGAAGGAAAAAGAGTACAGCTGCTCCCCGTGACTTCAATAGGTAGTAGTTCTCGAGTCTATCATCTATCTATATTCACTTTAAAATATAATAAGATTTATAAACTCTTCATGAGTTCTATACCATATTTTGATGTTTATACATCATTGTTATCCAAATAATATGCCTCGTCAAAACCTTCCAAGGAAAACCCCGATGGGAAAATTTTGAGTGAAGGAAAAAGAGTATATTATTTTTTGAATATGTTCATAATGTTGCCTCATTAAAAATGTTACTGGAAAAATCCAACAAAACCTCAGTTTAAGGGAAAAAGAGTGCAATACATATCTCATTATATTAACTTACAATGTTACAAATGCTTCAAGCATATCAAAATCCTTCCAAGATTTCATTTCATTCGTGATATTTTTCTACATTGTCGGTTGAATGAAACTTCAAGTTTCAATATCATCCACCACGTAAAAGAATGCTCTTATAGAATAAATCTTTATTTATATATTATTGACAAAATATTTCATATGAATGAACTTCTAGTCAAACATATAGCAATCTATAAGATTGCATATTCAATCTTGGCCAAACAATTGTGTCAATAACTTTTAATTAATCCAAAATGTCATCCTCGCTATCATTGAGCTCATGAGTATAAATATAGTCGACTAATTTTCTTATTGATTCTATCCAATTATATAGACATAACTTATCGAGATCTCTTTATTTTAAAATTATCATTAGGTATCCGAACCTCTTCAAGGGTTTATAATTTGTTATGTCTATTTACTCTACCGGAGTATAAAGTTTAGTGAGAAGACCATCACAAATATTTGCTCRATATAAAGGAKAAATATTAGAATCAATCGTTACCATGCTTCATGCATGCCATCCTAATCCTCTTATAGGATTTTATATAACTTTCAAGTTTGAGTCTTTAAACTTGAAAACCATTGATAACCTTATAGTCAGTAATCTAAAATGCAAATTCTCGCTACAAACTTCAGGTTTGTTTTAAACTTTGCGAGGATTATATTTATGCATTCCATATTTTTTGGTTACCATGACATATACATTTCATATGTTTTGTTACCATAACATATGTCTATCCTCCCCCTAATGCTGAGAATATACAATGAGTAACAAATTATGAGAAAAATGTATCTTTATTTGATATGTTCTTAGCATTCGCTATCCATCATGACATGTGGTGGGGCGATTACAAATATCGCACTTGTTTAGATTTTGATGGAGGCTTCTGACTGTAAGCCATAAACAGGGATTTCACATATATTTTCATATTTGGCATACATGTGAAATATTCTTTTCACATAATTACAAAAATTGTTCTCATCAAATGATATAACAAATATCATAAGCATATAAATTACTTTTGCCAACCATAGTCAAGAAAATATAAATCATCATAAATTTTGAAATAAATTTACTGGCAAATGATAAGTGCATTTATTAGATACATACGGTACTTTGCTCTCATAGCCAATAGAGCAATTATCTCATAAACTTCTGGTTATGAGATAATAACACATGCAATCTTCTAGTGGATCCAAATATCTAGAAGTCAATATGGAGGGTGAATGGGCCCAAAAAATCTCACCCCACAATATAAAATATGAATATTATTGGAACCTAATTCCAATTAAACTAGTAACAATTTAATGGTTAATTTTGTTGAGAACATGTAGCATTAAAAATAAATAGAAGAGTCTTCAT
>BMAC01000670.1:228922-250394 GCA_014905375.1 Phtheirospermum japonicum
TTTATGTGATACATATTTTGAGGAAGAGTCGTGCTTTAAACAAAAAAAAAGGAAATTAAAAATCGTATTTTTCCTAAAATCGGCCGGTTAGATTTTTAGGGATTTTCCTTTTATTTTTACTCCTTCTCTCACCTCCTTCAACGGTCACTTTTTGGGGGCTTCAAAAGCTGATATCTTTTTACCGTTTGATCACAACCCCCAAACCCTTCTTCAATTACAACTCTCAGACTCCTTTCTCCTTCCCAACTCTATCAAATTTCTGCTTTTGGTTCTTTGCCGCTGTACAATTGTGCAGGATGTCTAGCTCTCCACCGCCGACAGTCCCTGAATTGCCAGAGGAGGTTCGCCGCTCCGGCGCTGAGATACCGTTGCCATATCCAAAGATCGGCGGCCTGGATATCCGAGAAGAGATTGGTGGTGGTTGCCCTTCAAACCCACCGCTATCAACATCGCCGCCTGTTTTGCATGCACCAGATTCTCTCGCCGCCGTACCTGTTCCTTCACCGGTTATGCTACGCCGGTCTTTCAGGTGTTCCCTGGGCAGCCCGGGAACGAGATTGATGTCGATAACCCCCCGGACCTAGCTTTTGTGGCTGAGACCTTTGGCCACGTAGGGAATCCTACCCTAAAGCGGTCCAGGCGTCTGCGCAACATACCGCCCGGCGTCGTGCCGCCCGCGGTTCCGAAAAGCAAGGCAGGTCCGCGCCGCCACGTACCAATTGAACACATTAATCTCCAGGAAGATGTTGTCGTGGAATCTAATCCCGACGATCATGATTTTGTGCCGTCTGCACCGGTTACCGGAGTTGAACCGCCGTCTGCTTCTGCTCCCAGTCTGCCGGAGAAGAAGAGGTTTACTCGCCGGAAGCAGCTCGTACGAAAAGCCGACAGGAGACCCGGCCAGAAAAAGGACAGTGTTTCTCCTAGCAGGGCGAATGTTAAAGTCTCTCCCAAATCTTCTGCTACTCAGTACTCTTCGCCTCCATACACTGTGCTGGACTTTATCACCGGCGAAGTTACTAGTTCCGCCAAGTCGCCTACTGCTGAGGTTTCCCCGCCGTCTCCGATTCCTGCTGCTTCGCCTGAGTTTGATACGGGCCTTTTTGAACATTCCCCTGACTCTTCGATGGATGTTCCGTTGCAAGAGAGTTTTGCTGCTCTCAAAAAGGACAAGAAGAAAAAGAAGACAGCTGCCAAGGATGATGTTGGTAGTCATGTTGGTAGTCCCTTACCAACATTGAGTCACTCCCAATCTGTCTCATCTGCCCGCACTGCATCTGTTCCTGTTCCATCGAATTCCCCCGCGCAGTCCTCCTCGGCTGCTTGCGATCATTCCCAATCCTCCGCTGGCACTGATATTCCTTCGCCAGAAATTGAGGACATGGAGCCCTTCTCCGAGAAGTTTCTAATTGCTGATGCTGCTGAACTGTTTGATGTTTATCAAACCCGACATATGATCGCTGAGAGAAAGGTGCCGTTTGACCTGTTTGAGCGCCACAATCTGATAGCGTATCTCCGGTTCCATGGTATGTATTCCACGGTCTCCACCGCAATTCCATTTGTTAGGGATATTATTCTTGAGTTTTATGCCAACTTGATMCCATCAATTGCCGATTTAAGTTCTGTGAACTATGGGAAGGTTTTTCTGAGAGGCAAAGTGTTTGCCTTTACCCTTGACCTTATTGATGATTTGTTTGGCACCACTACGCACCGGGGTAATTTTTCTGTGGATGACATGGATGAGGTTGTGTCTTTTCTGTCGGGTGGGATGGTCCATTCATGGTTTGAGCAGTTACCTAGCACTAGGCTTTCTTCCTTGTATTCTATTATGCATAAGGTGGCACTCTGCAATTGGGTCCCTTCCAGGAATACTACAGTTGTTACTCGGCCTCAGGCCCAGTTTTTGTTCAAGCATGGGAAGGGAGTTAAGTTTAGTTTCGGCCACCATGTTTTTGATATCGTGACTAAGTTTGCCACATCTAGGTCGGCTGCCTCGTTGTGCTTTCCTTCTCTTATTTTCAGGCTACTGAAGAGCCAGGGTCTGACGCTTCATCCAGATGATGTGCTCACGGGTGATGCAGATTGGTTCGCTTTTAGGGGCCAACACATTACTGGCGCGAGGGTGCTCGATTTGCCTTGGCAAGCTCCTGCTCCTGCCGATGTTGCTAGTGATGTTGAGATGGAAGATCCCAACATGGTTCGCATTTCTGTGCAGCTCCTGCGTGCGCATGTTGCCTCCATAGATGTGCAGATTTCTAAGCTGCAGGCGCTTCGTTGCTCGTTGTTGGAGGCCCTTTCCCTTTCTGGTCAAAAAGGGGGAGAGAGTGACGCGAACGTAGGGGGAGAGAGTGTTGCTGGAGAAGATGAGGTTGTTGCTGATGTTGCCGGAACTGAGACTGCTGCTGCCACTGACGATGCTGCTGATGATGCTGTTGCCGCCGAAGCCTTTGCGAGCCTTGCTCAAGAGAGGAGGCGTAAGCAAATACGGGCGCGCAACAAGGCCTTGAAGAAAATGCTGAAGCTGAAGGAGAAGAAGAAGAGGAAGAAGGATGGTGAAGGAACTTCGACATCTCCTCGACGGTCGAAGAGGATTCGAAGTCATTGAGTTCCTTTACTTTGTTTGATTTGAGAAAACTGTTTTGTTTGAACAATACTGGTTTGTGATGTTGGTTTGCATGTTAACAACATCGGGTGTTTTATTTAGGGGGAGTTAGTTTTTTTCATTTGTGTTTGCGTCTTAGTGTTTTGTCCAGAAAGGCAAAAGGAGGAGATTGTTGAGGAATTTATTCTTGGCAATAATTCCTATTTTGTTATTTGCCTTTCTTGGGCACAAAATAAATTAGGGAACTAGATTTAGGACAATTTTATGTTTCCTAGTTTATGCACAAGACTTTAATTATTCCTAGATTGTGTTTAGGATTTGTTTTTAGGATTTTACCAAGTTTAGGATTCTTAGTTGTCTATTTAAGACACAAGTAATCCTACACTTGTATCACGGTTTTATTAGGGATTTACGCACGGAATTCTTGGAGGAAAAATCGACGCAAGAAAGACGCGCAAGAAAGGAAGAAGAACACGGTGAAGAAAACTACTTGGAGCCAACGTTCGTGAGTAACAAGATCTTGGAAGTTGCGTGACCAACCGAAGAGATCTTGCCATTCCGGCAACAAGTATTTAGTATCAAGTTTGTTGATATTTAGTTTTCATATATTACTTTATTATTGTGTATTGAACGTGAATCGAAAGTAATATAGTTTACGGGTTTGTACACCCAAGTTCACAAGTATTTACTTGTGAACTGATTTTGTTTAATCGTGTTCTCTTTTTTAAATATCCGCTGCATAACCTGGTGTTATTTAATTGATGTTGTTAACCAGTGTTGTTAACATTGATTAACAACATCACAAATCTGGTCCTTATTTTTTAAAACCATAGACCTTCTAATTTTACATAGACGGAGATAACAGTTTGAGAAGCCAATTGCTGAGAGAAAGCTCCGATTGCAAAACCTCGTCGGAGAAATTTTTAATAAAAAACCTGTTACATATAGTAAGAAAATTCGGACATGTAGTAAGGAATTCAGACATACAGTAAGAAATTATGGGCAGAAAGAAAAAAGAAAATGCCAAAAATAAATTCCGGCAGCCGAAAAATATTTTCAGATAATCAAAAAAAAAAAAAGGGGTGACCAGAAAAATAATCCGACGACCGGAGCCGGAGGCAGCAGGTGCCCCCCAATTAATTATTATTATTATTAGTTTTTTTTAATAGTAAATGTATTTTGGTATATTCATAAAAAAATTGGACTATTTGGAAAAAGAAAATAGGTACTATTTGACTTAAAATTGGATGTATGACTAATTGACAAATGGAGCTCCACTTGGAGGACCATTTGATAATTCCCCCATATATATGTGTATATATATAGGAGGCCGATTTGATGATCGTTTTTTTAAAAGCGATTCAACCGATCGGACCAGTGACCCAATTATTGATCCGGTTTGATGTCCGGTCCGATTTCAAAACATTGCTTGATTGAGGTTTTAGGAAATCTAAAGGTTTCATTGCTCGGAGTTTGGGGGACATTGAAATATGGCGACAAAAAATTTATGAATCCATCATTCGCAATAATGTTTGAAAGAAAAATAGGAATAATTCTAAATAAACCCATATGGTTTCCCGAATCAGACAACCTATATATCAAGGGAAATTAAGAAATAGGTACGGAAACATCATGCAACTAACATTATTTTCCACACTGCTGCAAACTGCTTAATTAACGACGGTCCTTTTTGGCTTTTAACGGCGGTTTTTGAACCGCCGTTATATCGACCGCCGTTAATTTTTACGGCGGTTTTTTAAAACCGCCGTAAAAAAGTCAAAATTAACGGCGGTTTTGGAATCGCCATAGAATGCAGTGTTTTTTACGGCGGTTGTTGAGAAATACCTTCTAGAAAGTCTGTTTTCCAGAACAGACAATTGACGGCGGTTATGGAAAATACCTTTTAGAAAGTAGTAAAAAAATAAAAAAAAAAGAAATGAAAATACAAATTAAATATAAATACAATTATAAAAAACTAATAAGATGATGAAAATGTAGATTTCCAGCTTACATTCAAACTTTTATTTTCCATTGATCCACTATCAATCAGAATAAAATAAACACCTTTTAGCAATATAAGAAAAAAGATAATCACACACATAAAAAACAAGCACGTTCCAACACCAGTCAGCACCGCAACCCAAACGAGCGGATAACCGGCCACGGCCAATCCTAAAACAGCAACCTTGGTCAAAAAAGATGCTATTAAGTTCTCGATAAATTTGCGTTGAACGTTCTTTGCGATGCAAGAAGCTGTTACGATCCTCTGAATGTCGTCTGATACGTGCAGTAATTTGGGGCACTACCCAGGGTTGTCCTACGAGAAGGGCTGACTCATCTCGACGGGTTTATCGCCAATAGAAACCCGAACAAGATACCAGGCCGATAATTCCCAACGAAACAACTACCGGCAGACCCCTCACAGTCAACCTGCTGCTGGGCAGAATGTTCCTAGCAATTTTGCTGCTAAGCAGGCTGTTCCCAAGCACTCGGGGTCTAAAACGGGTGCTGCGTGGGTCGTAAAATCTGCAAAAGCATCGACAAGCATGGGTTTAATAACTCCAGAATATTTTAGGCAAAGCGACAGAGGATTCAAGACATTCGGCACATTATAATGATAAGGACAAGCACTGAAATTGCAAGGGAGTTTTCGTCAAGATCCATCGACTAGCAAGCAAGTTACTCAAAAATCAAGCAAGGTAGAATAAAGATCTGATTGAGAACATGTAAAAGAATAAAATGAGAACATGTAAAAGATTCGGCGAAGACAGGACCCTAATCCGGAGGTTTTGGGTTGGGACATGTTTTAATGAATCTAAAAAAGCCAATAAATAGTCAATAAACAACGATGTCGTGAGATCGTGATAAATGAATAGTGATAAACCTATAACGAGGAGCACAAAAGGTAATATTGACATCAGGTTATGTACCTGAGATTTCGGGATTTAAAAAAAAAGCTGAAAAGTTAGCWTATAGAGATGTTTGCCAAAAAAAATGATTTTAAGAAAGTAATTCAGTGTAGGAGAAGTGAATATCAGTAGCTTTTGAGAAGGAAAAAAATAGAATTGAAGCAAAAATAAATTGAATTTAAAGTGTGAATGGGTGATAGTCTCAAAATTTGACCTTTTTAAGTGCAAAGGACAAAAAATACCCTCAATTATAAAATTGGTTGTCTAGTCTCAAAAAAATATTTTTGGGGATAAGAATGTCAATAAATTTCAACAAAATCAGAAGCTGACTACCACTTTTTGAGGTGTTTACGGTTTGTGTAATAATCAGAAACTAATGATTATCAGTAGTAACTCATAAGCACCAATCAGGACTCACCGTTTGATGGATCAACATGCACGAAGAAACTAGCCGCGACGATGAGATAGCACAGAATAAGCATTAAAATTTTAAAATAATTCGATTGGCCTTCCTGCAAAAAACAGAAGCAACAATAGTAAAAACAGACTTCAAAGTGAAACTGTTAAATTCCGTAGTACATTCTTAAATATTTAAAATGAGTCGGCATGAGAAAATATAAGGATACTTGTGTTAAAGAAAGCTAGTTCAATTTATGACAACGGGCAAAATTTGAAAATGTTAAATAATAATAATATATGAATGAATGAATAAATAAGAGTAGGAGGAGTCGAATTATAAATAAAGTTAACAAACATACGTGAAGCATAAACCACTAACACGATGATAAATAGTGTTGCAGTTTCAAAGAGTTGAAAATTCAAATCCATAGGCTTTCCCATGAACCAGCCAACAATTACACAAAACGGGATACTAGTATTAAGAAATACATTAAAATTTAAATAAATAAATTTTAAGAGACCTTAAAATCTTAAGAAATACATTAAAATTTAAATAAATAATCCAATTAAAAAAAGCAATACTAGAATCATGGATATTTTAACATTCAACAAATACGATCAAAATCCCATAAATTAACCAAAGAGATATTTCATACATATTCATAGTCATGGTAAAAAAAAAAAAAGGTATACATACATTTTGCATTCAACACTGGAGCCATGGTTACAGAAGGGACAGGTGAAGACGATGTCGAGTTTGTCCATTCGCTTCTTTAGCGGTGGCTTCGCCCTAGACTTCCTCTTACCCATACTTTAAATTGTAATTACCCAAACTATCAAAATCAAAAAATTGATCCGCATTAGTCATTAATTAGGCAATTAACCGAATTTACAATTACAAAATCGAAGAAACCCTAGAAAATAATTGGAGACCAATCTATAATATAAAATAAACACGGCCTGATAGATAGGAGAAAGGAAAACGAAAGCTGAATATATGATAAACAGTAAATACGAAGCTTACGAGTAAAATTGCTACCACACATTCTATGTCACTGCCCACCTGCGCCGGCACCTCCCAGATCCGGACGTGGGCTTACGGAGCCACCAAATCGCCGTGTGAACAGCCTGCCTCATGCGGACAAACTTACTGCCGCCTTCGCTAGACCTACTGGCGGCGCGTGGGCCAGATCGTCACCATCGTCGACAAGTGAAGAAAAGAGGGG
The DNA here is from genome assembly GCA_014905375.1 of Phtheirospermum japonicum. Lineage (NCBI taxonomy): Eukaryota > Viridiplantae > Streptophyta > Magnoliopsida > Lamiales > Orobanchaceae > Phtheirospermum > Phtheirospermum japonicum. The sequence continues at coordinate 236,059 of BMAC01000670.1, forward strand.
AAAAGAATCTCTGAGAAGTTTTTTAATGTATTGAAATTAGGGCGGAAGTTTTTTAAGAATCTCAGAGAAGTTTTTTTTTATTTAATTGTTTTTTTGATTTAATATTTTTTTAGTTCAAAATTTTTGCTTGATAAGGACGAGGATCGGTGACATAGCAGTTTACTATTCTACGACGGTTCCTATGAAACAGCCGTTAAATGTAATCGACGTTAAATCTACCGCAATAATACCTATGAACTAGTTAACGTCGGTTTTTAAGAAACCGCCGTAAATACTTTATTAATTCACGGCGCTTTCTTAAAAAAACCGTCGTTAATTAGTTCAGTTTTAACGTCGGTTTTTATAAAAACCGCCATAAAATGTACGATTCTATGGCGGTTTTATGAAAACCGCCCGTTAAATTACCGATTTAACGGCGGTTTTTTTGGAAAACCGCCGTAAAAAAGTATTTAACGGCGGTTTTTCCAGAACTGCCGTGGATGAGGCGCCTTTGTATCTACTTTCTGCAGTAGTGCCAGTTCGCAGTAATTATTAAAAGTTGGTTTAATTTTTAATCTTGACTTTTGAGAAAACAAAGTATTGAAAGTTTAAATCAATACACGCAAAAGAATATGAAGATGACTCTAGTATTTGACTATCTCTTTAAATTCATGTCTCTGAAATTGTCTTTTATTTAGAATAAATAGATGTGTTTTTAAGTGGTAAGGCAAGAGTGAAGTGAGTAAATTATTATTGTAAAATTGAGTATGTCGTAGCAACTCAAATATAAAACTTTATCAATAAAAGTAATTTTTCTAGCCTATCATTACTTCCGCACCAAACAAATTTGTGGAGATCGTGAATCAAATCATAAGTTGTGGAGAGTTTGGAGACACTGAAAGTTTTGAAGGTCTTCAATAACTTGCGTGGACGTATTTGAAACCAGTGTTAGTGGTGATGTTGAAACATCTTCACTAACATATTAGTAATTGAAAGAAAGACACATGAATAATTTTTGTATGTGAGTTAAAATAACTCACAGATCGTGACCTTAGGCCAAAAGGGTACTACTAGGAATATTTTACAAACGAAGAAGACTATGAACTCTCTAGTAATATTATAAAAATAATGAAAAGAGTTGCTCCTAAAATCTTCTCGTTCAATCAACCACGAACTCAAAAAACTCTCTAAAAATGGAGCAATTGATGCTTTGATCGTCTTTCTATTTTTCTCCTCCTCGACAGTATATACTTCATCAAAACGAAAAGTGATATATATAGTTCAACTTCCTTGAAAGAGTCCTTATTCTACAAAACAAGGTTTTCATAATTATCTCCATAAAACAAATAAGTAAGAGTTAAATAAAGACTTTACCAAGATAAAGGACTCTATTAAATTTTAGGATTAATCTACTAGATATTCTAACTAACACTAGAGTCCAGAAAAGAATAATAACTCTTTACATAAACTAACCCAATTAATAGGATTTTTAATACTACATAAACAATATAAATAAAATCCTATCAATCTCCCCCTTTTGCCTTTCTGAACAAAAAATAGCTAAAGAAAACTCCTCCTGAGTTACTTAGTTAATAACTCGCCCTAAATCATTGAGGGCTGCCAAAAAGTGTTAGTGCAAATGATAGTAACAAAGCTAATAACAAAAAGATTAATTAAGCAATAATAATAAAAACAATAACCCAACCAATCAAAGGAAGTTTAAACAGAAACATCAGAATACTTAAGACAAATAAATACCCAGCAAATAAATATCCAGTATGATTGTTCAGAAGCTATGCACCCTAGTCCTCCTCGACCTCCGAGCCCGCTATCCACCATCGCACTCTTCAGCCTCCTCATCCTCTTCTTTAGCCTCTTCTCCCCCTTTTTGACCAGAATGCAAAAGGAGCACTTTGGAATAGAACACCCTGAATTACATCAGCCCATTCAGATGGGCCCGAGCTCCAGTAATCTGTTGGTCAACCAAACTCATTTCTACGTGCAGATCAGAAACAGTAATGGGGATATAAGTGAGTGTGTTAGTCCTTGTGTTAGTAACACTGGGACCAACATCACGAGTAGCATTAGTAGTGGCAGTCACATCTTCATCACCAAAGAACTCCAGGGGTAGATCGATTATGCGATAAGTTCCTTCAAAGTGCTTGTGGCTGAGCCCAAAGAACCGAGCTCACCACTGAAGTGTTCCCCATCATACTTCTACAGTCCTTGATCAGCCAAGATCGAATAAATGAGGGAGGGAAAAGGCAGGCCCACTTTCGTAGTTGTTGTGTCATCAAACTTCGTCACACAGTCAAACACAGTTTGTCTAAAGTTAAACCGCATTCCCGTTCCAATTTGATATTGGGCACGTCCCTGTGAGTGGGTTACCATGGTTGTGTTCATCGTAGGCACCCAGTTACACACAGCTACTTTGTGCAGAATGAAGTAGAGAGAGGTTAGATGCGAGCTGAGAAACCCTTAGGCCACTTCGCCACTTGCCCACCAGTCAGAAATCTAGCCACCTCATCAAAATCATCAACCGTGATACCTTCCTCATAATCTTCAGTCCCAAAGAAGTCATTAATAACATAGGGAGAGAAGGAAAAGATTTTCGCACGTATATATACCTTGCCATATTTTTCGGACAGCTGGTTTAAGATAGAAGGAAGCATGTTGGCATAGAATTCCAGAATGGCCTCCCTTAGATGTGGCATGGCAGCGGTCACAGTCGAAGTTGAAGTCAAGCCCTTTCCGCTAAAGAGTTTGTTCAGATTTTTCTTCTCGAAAAGCCCATGATCAACTCTCCTTTCCTCGATTATAACCCTATTATGCGGTGCAGTGTACCTCTCCTTAGCCTCACTGGTATAAAACCGAGGGGCATAAGCCTTGCTTACCTCCAGCTTCTTGTCATCTGAATCCTCTTCTAGAACAAAGCAATTGGATTCATCTTCTTCCTTCTACGGATCCTCATCGACAACATCTTTAAGGTTCACTTGTTGAACCTAAAAGTCAGCATCATCCGAATTCTCAAATGCAGTGGAGCTCGTAGAAGAGGTATTATTTACAGGAGAGGGAGTGTTGGGAGGGGCACTGGCAGTCTCTGGAGCATTGCTTGGCAGTGGTGTGCCAACATCTTCACTAACATCAGGGGCTTCAGCTAAGGCAGTCTTTTCAGAAGACTGACTGGAGCTTGAGGGTGACTCAACAGCAGGAGGACATGAAATCATAGTAGCAGAGGGCACAAAACTTGAAGCAGCTTGCACAGGAGCCAACTCTCCCATCTTCTATAGTAGAGACGCCAACTGGGCATCTTCATCAGACAACAGCTCTTCTCCATCAGTCTCCATTGGTTTAGAATCAGAAGCCACCATGTTCTGAGGGGTGAGACGATGCCTCTTAGCCCTAAACTGACGCATCATTTCCACTTCAGAATCAAGAAAGAATGGAGTGGTGGGTATCTCTTCCATTGCCGCAACAAAACCCCCCGGTGGAGAATAATCGAAGTCATCGCTATCGGTCCCATATTCGACCTCTTCCACAAATGACATCTTTATCAATGGAGCTCGTCTAGTCCCACTTGACTGGGTCTTGGGAACTGCCTCCGGTACGTATCCCGGGTCTACCCCACGTAGATGTCGTGAATGCTTAAGCAAGGGATTTTTAATCCTTTCAAATGACTCTGCAATGAGTTTCAAATTGGGCAAATTATCAACATCAATTTTATTACTTAGAGTACCTGGGAAAATTGTAGCGTATGGCTCAGCTGGATCTGAAATAGACACCAGATCCAATCCGGTGGATGAACCTTGAGGAGATGAATGTGTAGTTGAGCCTTCGGGGTTGGGACCTGGTGTTGGGGCATAACCACCAACATCAAGGAAAGCATCCTGCTCTCCACGAACATCAAGTGGAACATATCGAGGCAGAGAACCGAAGTTAGTGTCGACATCCGGCATCGTCACAACCTTTTGCTGCGAGAGGGAGGATTTATTCGCCAAACTAGCTTTCTTCGGACTCATTGTTTGAGAGGGAGAGAGAGAAAATTGCTTGCAGAATATGAGGGATTTCTTTATTAAAATTCTCTTGACACGCGGGAGCACCACCTAAAAACATTGTACCAAGAGAGAGACTTAAAAAAAATTAGTGAGTTAGTGGGATAAAAGAAACAACAATTGCAAGGAGAGGCCTGAGAAATCGGAGAAGTATTATGCCCACTCCCCCTTAGTGATAACCTAGTAACACAGAAAAACATCCCATTAATACCAAATATCAACCCACTAACACATCAAACCTCACTTTACTAGCACTCTAAACTAATCCAAACCAAGCTCATCAAAACCTTAAATCCACAAGACTCCGATAATAACCCACTGGACAATAAGACATCAAAAGATAATAAGGTTTGAGAAAGAGAAAAACAAACTTTTGTTATGAGCATACCTTCACTTATAAAAACTTGGAAGAACAAAATTCACCAAACATGCATGTCCTAATTGTATGCCTAAAAAGTGACCTATAAGAAAAAAACATATAAGTCTTACAACTGCAGTATCATGTTAGTTCTTGTGTGATGACGTCGGTATTGATATTCGATCAACAAAGTCAATGAGTTGACAATCCTTAACTCGGTGAATGACTATGTCATTTATGTTTGAGGAGATTTTGCGTTCGGAAGTAATATAGTCCTCACTCAATCAGCATAGTAATAATCCATGGGTAGGATTTTTAAATTTTATCACTATTGGCATGATAAAACACCATCCACGAATGGATGTCTGGGACATCCTTCAAACTACCGTTTAATTTTTTTTGCACACCGCGAGAAAAATATGTTTCTGCGAGAGTCAACCCACAATTGTCTGTTTCGAGATTTTCAAAAACCTTTGGCACCTCACATAAACCGCTCATGTTCCTGCAATTGTAAGTTATGAAAGCTCTAATGTAATTTATGAAAAAACAGGCATGTCGAAAAAGTATGATGCAGCTGATGTTGCTAGGGATGCTGCAGCATATCTAGTAACAATGTATTAAACACCACACAAGCCGAGAGACTTCCTTAATCTGGAAAATCCCTCGTAGTTTAATGATTTGGTGAATATTTCAGCAAGTTGATGTTCAGTTCCAATATGCTTAATGCTCACAATATTTATCTCAACCAAATCTCGAATGAAATGATGTCTGATGTCTATGTGTCTTGTTTAAGAGTGTTGTACTGGATTATTTGAGATGTCAATGTCACTCAAGTCATCACACAGGACAGTCAGAACATGACTCTGTAACCCATACTCCTCTATCATTTGTTTCATCCAGAGTAGTTGGGTGCAGTCACTACCAGCAGCAACATACTCGGCTTCAGCTGTTGACAATGACACACAGTTCTGCTTTTTACTATACCAGGAGACAAGATTATTTCCTAGAAAAAAACATCCCCCAATCGTACTCTTCATATCATCAGCATCACCTGCCCAATCAGAATCAGTATATCCGACAAGATTAGAGTTAGTATCCTTAGTGTACTAGATCCCTAGATCGCAGGTGCTAGCTACATACCTAATTATCCATTTTAGTGCCTTTAGGTGAGTTTATTTATGATTTAACTGATAATGACAATAAGCAAACACTATACATGATATCAGGATGACTCGCAGTTAAATACAAAAGACTGCCTATCATACTTCTATACACAGTGTGATTAACACTTTCACTAACATCGTCTCTGGACAATATTTGACTTGACCCCATGGGAGTTTTCATGTGTTTGGCACTATCTAACCCAAGAAATTTCACAAGGTTCTTATCATACTTAGCCTAGGACAAGAAAGTTCCATTTTTGAACTGTTTGGTCTGCAATCCTAAGAAAAAACTAACTCACCTTCCATGCTCATTTCAAAGGTGGTAGACATGCTCTTCACAAAATCTCTGAGCAGTTTATCACAGTTTGAACCAAATACAATGTCATCAACATAGATTTGAGCAATTAGTATCTTGTGCTTGCTTTTCAGAATGAACAAAGTTTTATCTACTTCACCATGTTTAAAATTCATTTGAAAGAGATGTTGAGTAAGCCTCTCATACCAGGCTCTAGAAGCTTGTTTAAGTCCATAGAGGGCCCTTTTTAATTTGAAAACGTAGTGAGGTTTATGAGGATCTTTAAAAGCACTAGGTTGCTCAACATATGCTTCCTCATTTAGAACACCATTTAAAAAAGCACTTTTTATGTCCATTTGGTGAAGAGTAATGTTCAAATGACAAGCAATTGCCAAAAGTAATCTAATTGACTCAATTCTTACTACAGGAGCAAATGTTACATCAAAGTCTATACCTTCAACCTGAGTATAACCTTGAGCCACAAGTCTAGCTTTGTTTCGCACGATGTTCCCTAATTCATCAGTTTTATTTCTGAAAATCCATCTTGTTCCAATGACGTTTCCTACACTTGGTCGTGGTACCAAGTCCCATACGTCATTTTTGGCAAACTGATCCAATTCTTCTTGCATGGAATTTATCCAGTACTCATCTCTAAGAGACTCTCCACTTTCTTGGGCTCTAAAGTGGACACAAAACAAGAATTTTTGGTTAGTGAACAGCATGAAGCCATACATACTAGTTTTACCATCTCCTTGAAATTAATCTGTTTCTTTCGTGTGCTTCTTTCGTTGAAGGATCTGATGACTTGAGAAGTAGGATGAATCCTCTGTATCTTGGAGGGAATATCTCTGTCAAGTGGGTCAGAGACTTCTGCATTAATTTGATCCTCTTCAGACCCAGTGGTTTCACCATCAGCATCTGCATAAACCTACGATGTTGGTTCAGGTGTTGCAACACTTTCAGTAACAGTAGGTGCAGTTTCAGAGGATTCACTTGGAGTGAGTGAGGGAAGAAACTGTGGACTCCGAACCAGATCAACCACATCATCCCCAGCAGAATTTTCAGAGATAGTTGCTAGTTCATCAAACCTGACATTCATAAACTCAAGCATAGCACGAGGTCTAAGATTAAAAACCCTATAGGCATGATTGTTCACTGAATATCCCAAAAGGACACACTTGTCACTTATAGAATCAAACTTAGATAAGTAAGATCTATCATTCAGCACATAGCATATAAAATAAAAAATATGAAAATACTTCAGATTTGGTTTCTTTCCAACAATAATTTCGTAGGGTGTTTTACAGGTATATACCCTAAAGTAGACTCGATTTGAAATATGACACGCGGTATTAAGAGCTTAAGCCCAAAACCTTTTCGATAGATTTTTAGAAATCAACATGGTTCGAGCCATTTCTTGTAAAGATCGATTCTTACGTTCAACTATTCTATTTTGTTGAGGTGTAATTGGAGAGGAGAACTCATGAGAGATTCCGTATTTGTCACAAGATTTTTGAAACGATGAGCTCTCAAGCTCTTTACAATGATCTGACCTATTTATGCCAATTTTCAAACAAAATTTGTTACTGACACGTTTGGACAGTTTTCGAAAACTTTCAAAAGTTTCAAAATTTCCATGAAGGAACTCGATCCAGGTAAAACAAGAAAAATCATCAACAATGACAAACAAGTATTTTTTACCACCGATACTTTATACCTAGATTGGACCCATAAGATCCATGTAGAGCAGTTCCAGACAGCGAGTGGTGTTGAAGTGTTGGATCACCGGGTGAGACACCCTGGTTTGTTTTCCTTTTTGACAATCACCACATATGGATGGGTTGTTGATGACCAGCTTGGGAACTCCTCTTACTGCTTCATACTTGACAAGTTTACTCATCATCTTATAGTTAGCATGTCCCATATTTTGATGCCACAACTCGTACTCTGAAGGTTGCACACTTTGACACTAGATCTTGTTGTTCACTTTGTAGCAGTTGTTTGTAGTTCGTGTGCTAGTAAGGATGCATTGATCAGAGTTGTCAAAGACTTCACATGAGTCTCGACTGAATTTCACATGAAGATCATCATCGCATAGCTGACTGATGCTTATGAGGTTGGCAGCCAATCCCTTAACAAGCAGCACATTTTGAAGTTTAGGTAACCCTTCAACATTTAGGTTTCCTTTTACTATAATCTGACTATGCGTACCACCGCCGTATTGAACTTTGCCACCATTGTGTTGAACAACGTTAGTCAAGTGTTCAGCCAAACTTGTCATATGCCTGGAGCATCCACTATCGAAATACCACGAGTCTATAACACCGAACTTCAGAGAGATACAGATCATGTTGCATCGGGTATCAACCTTTCTAACCCACACCATTCTTCCTTTGTGAGTACTGTTAGTCCTAATGTTGGAACTTATATTCACTGACATTGTCTTACTACTGGGAGAGGATGCTCTTTCTAACTTGAGTTTTTTACAAAATGGTCTGATGTGTCCAGGTTTTGAGCAGTGATGACATACATAGATACGCTCTCTTCGCTTGGTCTTCTTCATAGAAACAGATCCTTATGAAGATTTGTCACTTTATTTGACAAAAACTAGAGCCTTAAACCCTATCCCATGTTTAATCATAGTTCGAATAGACAGGATTTCATCAAGTTTGGTTGATCCAAAGTTGAATTTCTTTAGTGTCATCATGGTTGCTGAAAGTTCACCCCTAGTTCTATCAAGTTCTTCTTCTCATTTGGTGAGAAGAGCTTCTAGACGCAAAATCACAGATTGTTGTTCTTTGTATTTACGAGTCAGGCTCTCATTTTCTTTAGAGAGAATTTTGACCTTCTGAAGCAGTTTGCACCGATCCTCATACAGCTCTTCGTATGTAGCACTAAAACCTTCATTTTCATTACTTTCTGTTAAGGTGAACGAGTTGAAACACAAAATGTCACTCGTACTATCAGTGTCATCCCAAAAACACAGGTGTTCAAGGCAGCAACCACCTCGGTTTCTTTTGATTCATCGTCTTCTTCTCCATCACTCATGGAGATCAAGTTCCTTTTTCTCATGGTGTTAGCACACTCATAATTGTAATGTCCGAAGCCTCTACACTCATGACATGAACATTGTCCAAATCATTGGTGCTTTTTTTATTTCTGGGCTCAGACTTAACACTCGTAGGAGTCACGTCCCTTCTTTAGAACCTATTGATAGACTGACCCAATGGTATGGGAGTGCTAGGTTCAGATGGAGACTTGAAGTGCTTATTCAAAGGTTTTCTTGATTTGTTCTTTTTCTTCAGAAATTTACTGAATTTACTGATGATGAGAGCAATACCATCTTCATCTAAATTTGTATTCTCAGCCTCATATGCTAGGGCAGCAAGATCAAGGTCTTCATCTTCAAAATCTAGGGCTGAGATTAGAGCAATACTTCTCCCTTTCGGCTGCTTGATTTTTAATTCCATATCGTAGGTTTTCAATGATCCAATGAGTCCATCAAAACTAATGACAGAAGTATCCTTAGCTTCTTCAATGGCAGTGATCTTCATTTTGAATTTTTTTGGTCACAGATCACAGAGATTTGCTCACCAGCCTTTCATTTGAGATGGGGGTACCCAACGATTGACATTCATTTGTGATGTCAAGGAGATTTGCACTGTAATTGGCTATAGCTTTACTTTCCTCCATCTTTAGAACTTCAAATCGAGTTGCCAACATCCTTAGTTTAGTTTGTTGTACTCCTTTAGATCCTTCACATAGGAGTTGTAGAGCATACCATGCTTCTTTAGCAGTCTGAAGGTTAGTGATAATTCTAAACAGAGAAACATATACAAAGCAATAGATTGCATTCAAAGCTTTGGTGTTCGCATTTGAAATGGCCGGTTCCTCGGTAGTCCAATCAACCTCGTTTTTTAGAATGACATCACCGTCCGGATCGTCTATCCTGGGAGCCTCCCATCCAATCAGGGTTGCACGCCAAGATATTTCATCCATTGTTTTTATGTAAGCTCACATTCTAACTTTCCAGATTGCGTAATTTGTTCCATCCAACACAGGAGGTCGAATTGCATTGTTCATTACCGTATCCATCATTTATCCTTCAAAACACGCAGGACCCGCACTTAGTAATGTCAAGTGATCGCTCTTTATACCAAATGAAAGTTTTGAAGGTCTTCAATAACTTGTGTGGATGTATTTGAAACCAGTGTTAGTGGTGATGTTGAAACATCTTCACTAACATATTAATAATTGAAAGAAAGACACATGAATAATTTTTGTCTGTGAGTTAAAATAACTTACAGATCGCGACGTTAGGCCAAAAGTGTATTACTAGAAATGTTTTACAAACGAAAAAAAAAATGAACTTCTAGTAATATTATAAAAATAATGAAAAGAGTTTCTCCTAAATATTCTCGTTCGATCAACCACGAACTCAAATAACTTTCTAAAAACAGAGCAATAGATGCTTTGATCATCTTTCTGTTTTTCTTCTCCTCGCCAGTATATACTTCATCAAAACGCCAAGTGATATATATAGTCCTACTTCCTTAAAAGATTCCTTGCTCTACAAAACAAAGATTTCATAATTATATTTATACAACAAATACGTAAGAGTTAAATAAAGACTTTAACAAGATAAAGGACTCTATTAAATTGTAGAATTAATCTATTAAACATTCTAACTAATGCTAGAGTCCAGAAAAGGCAAATAAATCTTTAAATAAACGAACCCAATTAATAGGGTTTTTAATACTACGTAAACATTATAAACAAAATTCTATCAGACACGATCACGGATAAAAGGGTCGTAGTAAAAGTGCTATGATGCCTTTCCCCGAAATTCGATTATGCAGCTGTCGCTATTGAAGAATCGAAGGATTTGTCAAAACAATTTACGAGTTGACAATATCTCTACTCGTAAATGAACAAGGAATTAATCGTTCAACTAATCAATCAACCAAACAAGCCTTTCAATCTAAGAAAACATCAAGCAATAATGGGTAGAGCCATCCTGAGACCCAATCTACCCTTATAGCTTTCGAAGAATGGTTATCTCCCTTTTTCTTCCCATGAGTCTCTTGAGAGGCCGGTCTACACGCGTCGACCCTGAATCCACTTGGATTACATCAAGTTATGTCAAAAGGTAAAATTTTATCAAGATTTCCAACTTCATCCACGGTGACCCCAATCCTACTCGAATTCAATTCCTAGATCTAATCCACCCCATATGCAGGTCGACCGAGCCAATAAGGTCGATCAGGACATATATACCGCTCGAGTCAAGCTTGTCCTTAGTCCGAACTCATAAGCTACTCTGAACTTCCCTCCCGGGACAAATTGTGCAGTCAAGCTGAACTGATCCCCTTCGTCAAACCACTCAAAGTTAAAAGGACGACCAGGACCAAATATCATGCTCGACCTAAAACTTTCGTACTCGTTTATGCCAAACTGAACATAATTGTGACCACTCGAGCCCAGTTGGGCATCACCATAGTCGGCCTCATTGACCCACTTCTAGCACTATGGGAACTATCCGGAGAGTAGCTCGGGCTATAAGACATTTAAATAAGAAAAGAAGAACAAAAATCTTTACCTAAAGAAATGATAGGTGAACCAAATTACCGAGAGGAAATCGACAGGGCTCATGATAACGAGAATCGCAGAGTCAAACTGATGGGCTAAGAGAAAAATGGGGGGAGTATAAGAAATGCTTTAGAGACGTAAAATGAAGTGAGGAAATATGAAGGCTTTAACTCTTATTTTCGCGAATCTTGTTTGTGTTTTTGTTTGTGTGTCGTGTTAGTGCTTTATTTTTCTTTTGTCAATTTTTCTTGTCTCCCATCGGTTCATTTAATCTCATTTTTTAAGTGCTGTATGTGCAAGGTACATCGATGACCTCAACCGCATTCCATGAGATCCGAGATTCAACAAAACAAACCAAAAAAAAATGTTTTAAGTATCGGCCTCTTTATGGCGGTATTCAAGCTCCATGGCTTGCTATCCCACTTAGCCCCAAGATATGAGCCTATGACCTCGATGATTTCTAATATGATCTACTCTCTTTGTTCCATGGCCTTCCGAGTGAGGATCTACTTGCCTTCTTCCATAAGTATGACACCATTACACATTCATTCCCTCTTAAAGGCCTCACCATGGATCAAATGAAGATACGACTCTTCTCGTTTTCATTAAGGGATCGGGCACTTTCATGTCTTAACAATGTGAAGCACGACTCCATGTTATCTTGGAATGTGGTGTATGATTGTTTCATGGGGGATTTCTACTATCCTCCAGCCGCCTCCCGTTATTCTTCATCAAGTTATAGTTCGTACGCTCCACCCGTGTCCAAATCTTCTTAGTCGAGGTACAAACTCTATGCTCTACCCACATCGAACCTTACAATCTGAGTTCTTATTCCCATGCCCCACCTCAAAAATCTTACAATCTTACTTCATACACTCCACCTGTTTCCTCTTCTTATTCAAGCTTGATTTGTACGCTCTACCCACTTTTAACTCCTATTCACTAAGGTGCGAATCTTATACTCCACCCGCCTCACCCTATTATGCTCAACCTACTTTGAATTCCTATGCATCGAGCTACACGCCTCAAGTCCCTCTTCCGAAGAATCACAATTTGGGATATAATGCTTCATATGCTCCTCATGCATCATACTCTCATTATCCGAGCTATAGTCATTATCCCTCGTCCTATTTGCGTGATTGCATTCAATTTAATGAGGCTCCCTTCGTTGAAGGTGATATAAGCTTTATTGGTGCTATTATAGATGTGATTAAGGAGGCAAAGGTTGAGGGTGAGGATATGGATGTGAGCATCCTTATTTAGAGTTGACAAATTTGTGGATATGGATGTGATTAATGGAGGTTCCAGTGGTAAGCGATGGTTAGAGCTCGTTGGCTTTTCTTGAGAATGAGAGTGAGTTGGTTGGCCCTGTGATTTTAGAAGAGCATGAGTATACCCCTTTGTCGTCCGATGAAGATGTATTGGTAGACGAGTGCAAAGAGGTGTTACCCTTTGAGATCCCAAAGGACCTTAGAGATTCGAGCTTCCTTGCTCTTTGTGAGGATGGTGGAGTTATGGTTCCAGTTTTGGAAAAGGTTGAGATTACTGAGCCTCATTCTGTGCTTCCCGATGCATTGTTGAAGTTTAAATTTGAGGTGGTGGATGAGGTTTTTGATATTGTGTCCAACTCTCATCTCTTGTGACCGGATAAGGCTATATTCGATAGTGAAAGTGAGGAGACATCGATTAAGGTAGTGAAGGAGTTTGTTGGCCCATTTGGAGAATGGAGGGTTTCTTCGAGAGCCTCGAGGTGACCAGTGACCGCTCAATTCACTCAGCGAGCATTTTTGTCCTCATGGTGGTCAAACCTTGTACTCCGCTTCTGTTATTTGCCAAGATCTTCGGGGTGGTTGACTATTAACGTTTCTGACCACCAAAGCAAGTTAGAGCTTTTGCTTCTCCCATCTTCGCACTTGATTGGTTTGCCCGCCTCTTGGCCTACTTCTTCTTTTGCAATACACGAAGGCGTGGCATGATCATCATCTCTTTTTTTTTAATCTTAGATGACCTCTCGTGTATAGGTCATCGAGCCTTAGACGTTAAACAAATGCTTCTTGGGAGGCAACCCAAGTTCTTGCTTTTTGCTTCTCTTCTTTTGATATTTTTGAAGAATTGATCGTGGTTAGAGGTCCGTTATTAATGCACGGGGCCATTTTTGAAGAATCGGATGTTTTGGTCGAGAAACAAAGGAAAGACGAGGCACCGTCAATAATTTGTTGATCACTCATTGATCGACGCACCTCGCGTGTTGATAGCTTGTTGAACGTCAATCGACCGACGCCAGGCCTCTCTTGACTGATCTGTCAATCGACAAAGAATTGATATAAAAAGCATGTCCTCACCATCGACGGCTCATCAATCAACTCCTGGTTGTCGAGCCCACCATGGCCCGTCAGCCCGATCCGATCCTGCCTGGCCCAGAAAATAAAGTGCAAATATCTAAAAAAATATTATATTTCGAAATTTTCAAAAATATTTCCTTCCTTCTTTTTACCTTATTTTCAAAATAAAATTATAAACAAATTTGAAATTTTTCAAACACCCATAAAATTAGAAGATTTTCAGAACTCTCAAAAATATTTCTCGTTTATACATTTTGATTTTTTTCTGCTATGTTAGAGTCTCATATTTATATTAAAAAGAGATAAAAATTCAAAAATGGTAAAAATATTTTTCTTTTGTACATTATGATGGTTTTCTTTTATGTTAGAGTCTTTTGTGTTTGTCTTTTTCCACTTACCCTTTGCGTAGGTTTTCTCACCAAGACCGCCCGTTGGACGTTGATTCACACTCGACTCTTCATCACAATCGCGATTATAGGGGTGTATCTCTCTCCCTTAACTTTTACCGCATTTTTTTTTTGTGTGTGCAATGTGGGTATTGCATTATTTAAGTGTGTG
>BMAC01000670.1:250449-260533 GCA_014905375.1 Phtheirospermum japonicum
AATTTATTTCATTTTCTTGCTTATGGTTATGATTTGAGTCATGTGTATTGATATTGGTTGGAACCTTGACGAAGTGACGTGGTTAGATTGTTTAGACTTTCATTCGACATTATTGTTATTGTGGGGCATAAGGAGTATGGAACCTAAGAACTGTTTTGGCCTTATTCTATTCATTCAGTTCATTACGAGCGTCAAATGCTCTCTACTAGCCTTATTTTTAAATGCCCTCTATAGAAATCTTTGTAAATTTCTCATTTTTTTTAAGAAAAACTCCACGTGGTTATCGAGAAATATTGTATGTTTCAATTAGCAACAAGTGATCGGAGTCAATGAACTCTCATTTTTTGTTGTTGTAAATATTGTGTTAACCTAATATCTTGCCTTTATAGGTACTAAAATATTCAAAAAAAAAAAAAAGAAGAAATAAAGAAAGAAAGAATAAAGTACCAGAAGAGGATTCCTTGTACAAGTGATATGTGTATAATAAGTCTTACAACCATTGTATGTATATTTATTTTATTTTTTAAATATTATTTTTAAAGAGGTGCATAGATGATTGGGTTAGTAGGGTGCCGACTTAGTGGTTTGAGCATAGATAGATATTGGTCGAGGCATGGATGAGTGACGTACATGAAGGGCAACTCGTTACTTTAGGCGTCTGGAAGGAAGTCTATATCTATTATGTCAAAGTATTGTATCGTCCTTTTAGTTGAGTTTCCAAATGATTTAATGCTTAACTCCTCTAATCATTTGAATGTATTAGTTTTTTGTTCATCGGGGTGTTAGGTTTTCCTTTTCTATGTCTAGGCTCAGTTTTCTTGAAGGTAAGAAAAAAAATCTAAGTATGGGGGAGTTGATTTGTACATATTTGTGTGTGTGTTTTGTGTATTTTTTGTCTTTTTTTGTGTGCTTTAGTTGGGTTTGAGTCGTACTTTGTCCCATATTTATTTATTTTCCATTTTCGTAACTTTTCTCATCGTTTTAATATTTTTTGTATTTTTCTCATATTTTTGTAGATTTTTATGCTAGTTTACTTTTCTTGGTTTTAAGACAGTTGAGCGAGCCCAAGCGCGTTCCCGAGGATCACAACCGGCTCGACTAGACAAAAACATGACTCCGGCCTATGAAACAAAATCGTCAATCGACACACTCATTGATGTTCAATCAACGCGCCGCTTTTGCCCGCGCCGACTACACAGAGTCAACCGATTGGCCGAGATTCTCACGCCACAATCGATTGACACTCGATTGAAGTGCCATCGACGCATATCAATTTTCCTAGCATCGACAACATTTGTTGATCGACACATCATTGACGATAGAGACACCGACTAAAGGACATTTTTGGTCATTTTTGGGTGAAATTACTATTTTCCCCCACTTTCCCCTATTTAAACTCAATACCCAGCTGCATTTTGAGGTGGCTTTTGAACCCTCTAGAGTTTAGATGCCCAAACTTACCTTATCCTGTTTTCATCCTTTTTACCTTCAAGCATCAAAATCCATAGTTAACTTAAATCCTTAGTTAGTTTAGTTTAGCTTGTAGTATTGTGGCTTAATACTTAGATTACGGACTCCATATTCTAATTTTAATCCAAGAGACTCTCTATTAATAAACTCTTTATCACACATTAGTCAATTTAAATAATAATGATAATAATAAAAAAGGCATCCATGTTTGGCTCTCTAAATGTAGAGAGTTTGAAGAAAAATGTAGGGAACTCCTAAATTTGAGGAGTCGTATAAAGAGGGTATTGAAACAAATCTCATTATTTTGACTCTCTAATTTGGTTAAGAAACCATTATAGAAAATCTATTGGAGATGGCCTTGTTGGATGTTGGGAATATTATTTTCACCAATATTATTCCTTATTTGTAGTTTGCATTTCTTAGGACACAAAGTATTTTAGGACTCTAGATTTGTTTCTTAGTTGGAGTCTAGGACTTAATTTAGTTTCCTAAATACTTATCTAACTTGTTTAACAAGACTAGGAGTCTTGTTTAATTATAAAAGACCAAGACGCAAGAAAGAAAACGAGACACGACCCACACATCCTTGAAGCAGAACACATAAAGGGATACCCGGAGCTACGTTGCTGAACTAAGGGAATTTCTAGGTTGCGTAACCAGCTGAGGAATTCATCTCAAGAAGAAGCGACGAGTATTTTGTGTATCAAGAGTTTGATACTATTTGTTTTATTTTTTTCATATATTAATTTTTATTATTTTGTATTGATCTTAAACGTTGAAAAGTATTATATTTTTTGGATTTGTACACCCAAGTTCGTAAGTACGATTACTTACGAACTGAAATTAATTTACTGTGTTTTTTTATTTTCGTTGTTGTTTCTGTTTACTGGTTGATGTTAGGTCTGGTGACATCTATCACGAAACCTAACATCATTTTTCTAAGTCATAATTCTACAAAACTACAATTGGCAACAAAGCAGGGTACTTAACTCTAAGTATTTCGATCCTTGTTTTGTAAATTTGACATGATGGACATTCAAGGGACTCTGCGACCTCCGATCCTAAATAGAGAGAACTACTCCCTCTGAAAACAGAGGATGCGGTGGCACATCAAAAACATCGACGAACGAGCTTGGATATCCGTTCTTGTTGGATGGCAGAAACCTCATGTCACTGCTGATGGCGATGGTGACTCCGTATATAAGGGAGAAGAAGACTGGACGAACAATGAAGTAGCCACGTCAAACTAGAACAGTAAAACCATTAATACCTTGTGCGGCTATGTCGATACAAATTATTACAAAGTAATCAAGAACTGCGAGTGTGCGAAAGAAGCATGGGACGCCCTTCAAAGGGTATGCGAAGGGACTCCAAGTGTGAAGAAATCTCTCCTGAGAATGCTCACTACAACGTTCGAGTCCATGAGAATGGATGATAAAGAGTCTATTGTGGAGTATGCCATGAGACTCTCTGATATATCAAATGAGGTTGGAAACCTTGGTGAGCCCATGTCCAATGCACGACTTGTTGGAAAACTTCTCAGATCCATTTCGAAGAAGTTCAACATGAAAGTGGTTGCCATTTAGGAATCCAAGGATACTGATAAACTGGCCTATGATGAGTTGGTCGGATCGCTCAAGACATATGAGATGGACCATCTAGACTATCACTCTAAGGAGAAAAATATTGCTCTCACCTCCGATGTTAACTCAAACGATGAAGATGAAGATACTGACTGGAGAGAGCTATTTGATAAATTCGAAAGAACCACACTTGGAGAGGAACCGCTACTTGAGGATAAATAACAATATTGGAGGGAAAGCATCAAACTCCTTGATGGAGACACCACCTCCAAAGTCTCCTGGAAGAAAGTTGTCCAACTTCCAGCCCTCATCTTCAGAATTAAAGACTTGAAATTCTTTCAAGCCACTTAGTGAAATTCAATGCCATGAGTGCAAGGGTTGGGGTCACTACAAAAATGAATGTGCAAATACGTTAAGGAAGAAGAGACTTATTTCGAAGGAGTTTGATGAAGATGGAAGCGACTCTGACTCACCTGAGTCAGTACCTGCACTTTTTGCTCATGTTGCCTGGGATGATGACTTTCGAGCTCACAACATCAATTCCAACACCCTGTGCCTAAATGCTTAGGTTGAAGATACTCTCGACAAATATAAAGAATTGTGCGTGGAGTATGATGAACTGTTTGCCAACTGGGGCAATCAGGTTTTGAAAGTTAAGACCCTTATGATCAAGGTTGAAAAGATTACCCATGATAAGGATGATCAAGTGAAGATCATTACCCAGTTGGAGACATCTCTTTCGAGAAAAGATCCGGAATTGGAATGAGTAAGGGCTGAGCTAAAAAAGGTTCAAGACACAATTTCAAACCTCAACAAGGGAAAGGCGAAGCTAGATGAAATTCTAGAGATGTCATATCCAGAAACTTCAAGGAGTGGAATTGGTTACAAACCGGAGCAACAATCGCATCAAGTCAGCCACAACCAAGAGTGTGTCAAGCGCCATAAGAAGAGAAGAAGGCAGTATGTTTTCCATCACTGTGGCAATCATGGACACATTCGCCCCTTTTGCTGGAAGAGAACCAGGAAGAGAAGTCATTTTCAGAGGATCAAACAAGATGATGGGACTCGTGATGGGACTCAAGCTGTCAACACCAAAGGAAACACCAAGTTGAAACGAGTCTGGGTGAGAAAGGGGGACGTCAAGTGTAACATGGTTTATACTTCTCTAAAATCTCATGTTCCTGGAGCATGGTACTTTGTTAGTGGATGCTCCAAATATATGACCGGCTCAAAATACTTTTTTTCGAACATTATAAATTTTAAAGGAGAAAAGGTCAAATATGGTGGAGGCGCAAATGGACAGATTATTAAGCAAGGAACACTCCATGTTCCAGGTAGTGCAAAGCTAGAAAATGTGTTACTTGTTGAAGGACTGATTGCTAATTTGATAAGCATTAGTCAGTTGTGTGATGGTGGCTTTAGTGTTAAGCTCACACGAAAAAAGTGTGAAGTCTATGACGAGGATGGTGCCTATATCCTCACTGGTCAGAGGAATTCTGACAATTGTTACCAAATAATTGATGATGTGTTCTGCAGGTACAAGATGGTGGAAAGTTTGATTAAGGATAAAGCTGTTGTTGCAGGTGGTGACGGGTCTGGTGACATGTCACCGAACCCAACACCGACTCAGGAAGAGACTGGCGAGCTGACTCCAGTTTCAACTCCTTCCCGGGCGGGTCCTGAATCTGATTCAGAATCAGAGGATGAGGATCCTGAAAATTAAAGAGATATTCCCACAAGAGTTCAAAAGAATCATCCAACCGGTCAAATTATTGGTGATCTTGGTGAGAGGAGTACGAGGAAGAGACAGATAAACTTCAAGGAAATGGTAAGATTTGTCTGTTTATCCACTAACTGTTCTCTTTTTCGAGAGTCTTTGTTTCTTGACAAAATAGAGCCCAAGCATGTAGAGGATGCTCTTGAAGCCGAATACATTGCAGCTGGAAGTGCGTGTACGCAACTTCTTTGGATGAAGGACTACGGTCTCCATAGCAGTATTTTGACCGTACTTTGTGATAATACGAGCGCAATTGACATCTCAAAAAATCCAGTTCAGCACTCTCGTATAAAACACATTGACATCGGGTATCACTTCATCCGAGACTTAGTTGAGAGAACGATAATAAGTCTTGAATATATATGGACGGACAGTCAGCGTGCTGACATATTCACAAAAGTATTAGATTTAGAGACCTTCTCTCGTTTGAGAAGAGATCTCGAAATGTGCATTGTCTAGTCCATGTTGGGTTTGATGTTATGACGCCCAAAGATGTCATCAGTCATAACATTTGTATAATTTACATGCATTTTTATTTTCTTTTTCATACATCATACGAATGCATTGAGTCTGATTTAAAGAGAAATAAGGTCATGTGTTGTAATAAAAGTGATGACAAAAAGACTAACCTCTTCATTTAGGTGATTGTGGAATTCTCCCGCAGAAACAGGTTTTCTCCCAGGTCCAAAAACAAAAGGTGTTAACAGCAATTGCTGAAGATATAATAATCCTCTTCAAATCTTAAAAAGATGAAGAAAATCAAGACTAAAGGTCTGATCTTTAAATTTCACCTTATTGAGCGATTTTGACGTTGTCATTAACTTGGTTTAAGGGGTTTGTTTTCATTAACTTCACCTTTGCAATGATGGGTCTAATGTCATTAGTCATGAAAAGCAACACTGATCAAAATCTCTAAAAATCTTTATGTGAATATTTTAACCTTTCTAGGTCATCTTTTAGGCATGATTTAAGACATTCATATTTTGTAAAAATTTGCCGTTTTTGCTGAGTGTTCTGTTTCTCTTGTTTGCTTCTTATTCTGACGTCTCTTGATTTTTTTGAGGATGTAGTTATTTGTTTGTTCCAGTGGGGCTGTGATCGGGTGTGCTGGACAGGTAATATGAGATTGATATCATTTTTGGATTTATCACTTTGTACGCTATATATACGGCTTTGGTGATGGTTCAATTTGCCAGCTAAAATCCAGTTTTTCTATGTTTATACGTGGGTTGGATAGTGGAAATCATGGGCGATTTTGTCTAAAATCGTGTGTCTTATTTAGAGAAGGAGTTTTCTTTCTCTCAATTTTACTGCCTACGGCACTCGTTTTGTTTTGTGATTCTTGCAGAATGTGAAACTCACCATCACCAAGCAAAGCTCTGAAAACAGACACTGCATCTGGATGAAAAGAAAAATCCACCCAAAGTCCAAGACGAAAAGTTCTAAAGCTGCCCAAAAGTTTCATGATGGTTCTGGTGACATGTCACCGAAACTAACATCCCCTGTAGACAATCATGGCTCCTCTCCGTGCTCTGATTCTGACAATGTTCCATCTGCCAGTGCACCGATGTCTACAGCTGCCTCCGACCACTCTGCTAGCTCTGATGAGGCTCCGTCTCAAGCCGTCGAGATTAAAGACATAGAACCAATCTTCACGAAGTTCTTGATGAGTGAAGCTGAAGAGCTGTTCTTGGGATTTCAAAATCGAGGCATGATTGCTGAGCACCAAATCCCCGTTGATGTTTTCGTGAAGCGGAATCTGATTACCTTCTTTATGAACCGTGGAGCCTCTTCGAGCTGGTGTAATGTCTGGTGATGGTTCTGGTGTTCCCAACATCAGTACCAGCATGGTTTTTTTTTTCTGCTCCAGTTGTCCGAGCCCAGATTACTTTGTTTGATAACCAGGTTGCACAGCACCAGGCATTTCGGGACTCGTTTTTTAGGTCCTTTTGCTTTCAGAACAAAAAGGGGGAGAAAATGTAGAAATAGAAAGATGTAGAAGATGCGGCTGGTTCGTTTGGCAAATGAGAGAGGACTCGTACTTCTAATTCGATCTTATTAAGGGGGAGATTCAATTAGGGGGAGTTTAATTTAGGGGGAGTCTAATTTAGGGGGAGTCTTTGAACATTTTGGTGCGTCTTGGTGGTTTTGTTCAGAAAGACAAAATGGGAGATTGTTGGGAATATTATTTTCACCAATATTACTCTATTATTCGTAGTTTGTCTTTCTTAGGACACAAAGTATTTTAGAACTTTAAACTTCTTTCTTAGTTGGAATCTAGGACTTTATTTAGTTTTCCAAATACTTATCTAACTTTTTTAACAAGACTAGGAGTCTTGTTTAATTATAAAAGACCAAGACGTAAGAAAGAAAAAGAGTCACGACGCACACATTCTTGAAGCAGAACACATAAAGGGATACTCGCAACTACGTTGTTGAACTAAGGGAATTTATAGGTTGCGTAACCAACTGAGGAATTCATCTCAAGAAGAAGCGACGAGTATTTTGTGTATCAAGAGTTTGATACAATTTTTTTAATTTTTTCATATATTACTTTTTATTATTTTGTATTGATCTTAAATGTTGAAAAATAATATAGTTTTCGAATTTGTATACCCAAGTTCGTAAGTACGATTACTTGCGAATTGAAATTAATTTACTGTATATTTTCGCTGTTATTTTTGTTTTGTGGTTGATATTAGATCTGATGACATCTATCACGAAATCTAAAATCATTTTTTTAAGTTATAATTCTACAAAACTACATTGGAGATGGCCTTGTGCGAAACCAACAAAGGGCTGCACCATAGCAAAACCACTCACAATATTATGCAATGGAATTTTCAACTACTTCCTCCAAAAATATAAGTATTTGCAAGAGACTCCTCAAATCTATGTTTGACACGTACGTACCAAAAATTAACCCAAAAATTAAACCAAAAAAAAAAAAACAGCTCGAAATGCTTAGACATATTCCACTAGTGAAGGGCCAAAAAATTAATGCTTAAGCACTTTTGTGAAAGGGTCCGTCGAAAAGAACTTTCAAACGGATCATTTTCCCAACCATCGAGTAATTGACTAACAATTAATTTCTGAATAGACTCATCACCTGATCATGACTTATAAATCTGCTAAATGACTCTTACTCCATATAAATTTGGTACAGATTAATACAAATAATAATCTATTCGTCTTAAAGATTTAAATTTGATTTAATATTACAAACCTCAAAAAGTCTTTTTTTATTGAAAGGCAATCAAAACCAAGTCCTAAAACGGCACTTAACCAACAATAATCTATCTATCTACCATGAATACGATATGTGTATTGGAACGATCTCTTGTCGTCGGCATATTTATTACAAAACACAAGTGCCGACAATACGTGGTGACCTTTCTATGTTTCAGCTCCTCATGAGTTTTAAGAATCAATTAGTTCATTTCACCACCAGCAAAAGTGTTTCGCCTTTTCATAGCACTTTTTGATGATCTTGTGATCCTATTTGTATTTTTAATTGGGTCCTTCTCTAAAGCCATGGTCTTGGAGGTATTTTTGATCTCTCCCTCTCTCAATCTCTCTGTTTTGTTGTATTTCTTTTATTTTATTTGGTGGTCCTTTAAATATTTGATTCCGATAAAATGATAGTGCGTGTTTGATAGGGCAATGAGATACCTAATGGATGGCCACTTGGTCTTGGCAACATGAATTCAAGAATTAGAGTGGCGGAGAGCACTCAGCCACCGGCCCCGCCACCGCGTAGCCTCCTCCAGTCCACAAGTTTCTCATCATTCTCATCCTCCAATCTTGACACCGAGGTAATAGCAAGAGTTTTTCGTAATTAGGCTAATCTTGAAAAGGGCAGTTTTGGTAATTAATCCTAGAATTAATTGCACAGTCAACGGCATCTTTTTTCCCGGACCAAAGTGTGACGTTAGGGCGGCTAATCGGGATTAGGCCGAGGAATAATAAGGGGAGCTTGTTTAATGAACACCGGAAAATACCCGATGAGAGGGCTCGACATTTAGGGGTACCCAAATGCCATGAAGATTCTCAGGGATTTTGTGCACCCCTGCTACATCATGTCATGGGAAAGAAGGGCAGAAATGGAAATAGACATTGAGAATCTCAGTACTATATAAATACACATGGATTACCGTTAATTTTGAATATTTTTCATTTACCCCTATTACCTTTTTGATGGCATTGAAATTTTATTTTGTCTTGCTCTTAGATGTAAAATGTACATTTTATTCTGATCTACTCCATGGTTTATGACGATTCTTGTATAGTGAAATGATAAGAAAAAAAAAATGCTACTACTAATTTATCACAATTTAGGATTTGAAGGCTCCCAGTAAAAATAAGTTAAATCATGAAAAAACTAATTAGCACAAATTGGAGTTGGAGCAGATATCCCTCTTTTTTTTCCTTCTTTTTTTTTAATGAAGTTCCCGAAGAAGTTTTTTTTTTACTCTATTTAGTATTTTCTACAAATCACGATCAAACAAATCATCAAATTCCAAAAGGATAATTTAATCGTATCTCCACAATTATCAAGGCAATTAATTTTTATCACCATCATAATTTATTTTTTATGCTAAGATATTCTTGAACAAAGGATATATCGCTCACGACTCAAAACTACGAGAGGGCACAAATCCATACTAAATGGTGGCCAAGATGACTCGATAAAAAGAGGCGCAAGAATCAAAAGCTTTGACCGGTTGGTAATTGGAGTGCGATTGGTATAAGTCAAGTGTTGATATGATAAAAAGATTGGTTCACACAAACAAAAAAATTTTTTTTTTTTTTTGATATACAAAGAAAGGAAGATGAAAGGAAGGCTATGTTGGGAGCGGCGTAAATTTGAAAAGACAGGCGAATTTCGGGCGACGCAAATTTTGGTAGGGTTAATTGTGGGCCTTTCATATTTTTGCCTACAAGAATATATATATTACGAGGAAATGGGCACGGTGACACGTGTCCGACACAATGAAAGTATCCTTTTAATGTTCTGAAGGCTGAGGGTGATTTTTGATGGCTTTTGTGCTTATAATTACATTTCACTTGATTTTCCTACCCAATCAAATAGAACGTGGGGGACTAGCTGATACGACAATCAGATATTTAGATCGGTATGCATGAGGGTTTAGGTCGAAAATGCGAGCTCTTCTATGGGAAGGCGAGCTGTGTGTAGGAGTGGCGAGCTCTCATATGAGGGTGACGAGATCTTATGAGGTAAATGGTATTATAA
>BMAC01000670.1:260893-285592 GCA_014905375.1 Phtheirospermum japonicum
AAGGACTGATTTAAACATTGGAGGGCCTACGTCGAAATTGCCTAACTTTGATTTTTGTTCAAAAACTGATTTAAACATTGGAGGGCCTACGTCGAAATTGCGCTAACTTTGATTTTGTGTTCAAAAACTGTAGGACAATATATATATATATATATATATATATATAGTATATATATATATTTTTAAAGAAAAAAAAAGAACACTACACCATTTTCGCCAGCAAAAAACTCTCCAACAAGAAGATACGCCCGCCTCCGGATCAAAAAATTTAGCTCACCAAATTCATCCATTCTACGATATCATGGGTAAGTCCCCCTAATTCTCCAGATGTTTATCTCACTACTCTATGTTAATTCCTTTATTTTGAATTTCTGCATTCTAAACATGTCTTTTACTTCCTCTTCTTTTTTTTTACGTTACTGATGTTTGTCAATCTAGCATCCTCCGATTCCGATTCCAAAAATCCTGATTCCACCATGAATTCAACCCTTATCCGTGATATTTCTTTTGAGACTGAATCTGTAGAAATCCCTTTGAACCAAAACAATAGTAGAAAACGCGTTATCCAGCCACGAATCGGCCAAATAAACGAACCGGTAGGGAGTCCCTCATGGGCCGAGTTAGAAGCTCAAATCAGAGCCCTAACCGAGGAGATTCTTGAAGCCATACCTCTACCCTAATCGCGATCTCCCCCATCTTTGCCCAACCCAGATTTCTTCTTTTCCAACCTACTCATTCTCTCCCGAACTACCCGGATTACTATTGAAAATCATTGGGTACTTCCTAATCAAAACCAACTCGTAGATTTCATTGAGAGCCTCCATCTTCCCAACACTGTACAGTTCATTCAGCCTGAGGCTGGTAAAAACAACCCAGATAACTCCCCTACTAACCACATCACTGTTTTTGATGACCATGTAAGGCCAGGAATTAGGATTCCTATCCATCCCTTTATGGTCAGCGTGGCCGAGAAATATAGAGTCGCCCTATTCCAAATAGCTCCTGACTCTATTAGGTTTATAACTGGATACGTAATACTATGTACATACTATAACGTAGAACTAGACATAGACTTCCTTTTCTTTTGCTACGCAATAAAGAATCAGAAAAGTACCTTTTACCTTTCTTCCCGCCAACAGGTGCATTTCCTTATTCGCCCATCATCCAAGGTCCATGATTGGCGATCTAGATTTTTATTCCTTTCTTCTCTTGAACCCTGGACATTCCCTATGGAATAGAAGGAGGCAAACCCTCCTCAAGGTCCAGTTCCCACAGAGAAGAAACACCCCTCTCTCTATAAAAATATTCAGATTTGATTAAAGAATGGAATAAGTTTCCTTGCAATGTGGTGAAACTTACCGAAATAGAGAGAGTTTATTCCTCTTTGGGCCTCACTCAGCAACCTCTGAAGATGACCAGGCTTGAATTCGGTAGGTTTAACACACTTTAGATCTTTCCCCCTTTAAACTATGTTAAAATGAACAATAACAAACTTTCTTCCCACAGAAGAATTTATGATTGCCAGCGATTCCTCGAGCTCAGAGGGTGCAACAATGGTTCAGCCGGACTTGGCTCCTGTCGTAACCTCCTCGGCCCCCACGATAAATATAGAAGAGGAGGAGGAGGAGATTTCTCTTGCAGCGAGAGACACGTTGGGGGTTAGTCGTCAATTCTGAAGACCAACTTCCTTTGCACACTTCAGTGGGCAAGGGCAAGAAGAAAAGAGCTACCCACGGCCGATCTCGAGCTCGGTCCACATATCCTCCCCAAAGTGCCTCCGCATACAAGGAGCATCCAGCTCGGGTTCTCTGATTTTGAACAACGGCCTCCTGAACTGTGATGACGCTGACCAATTCCAGCCATTCCTCCAAAACCAAGTATTGACCCCAGATAAAAAGCATTTGGAGACCCTTAATGTAGCTAATCAGGTGGCTCGGATGTCACTTTATTTTGCTCGGGTAATTATTCTTCAAAGTTCCATCCTGTTAATCAAACGTTTTAGTTTATTTCTAACTTGTAACCTAGTCTTATTGTTTCTGATGACACATCTGCAACCCATCATGGCTTCACTATCCATCCACCTACTAGATGTTAACTTCAAGGAGGAGTCAGTAGATAAGTGGAAACAGGTGTACAGTGAATTAGCAGCCTGGGCCAACAAACAAACCAAGCAGTTGTCCTTAACCTAAAGGGAATTGGACGAAGCTCGTTGTCAAATAGAGGCCCAAGGAGAAGAGCTAAATGTCTCAAGATGCCAGCTAGAGACGACCAAGTCTGGAATTTCCAGGCTTGCGAAATGCCAAAGCTGAGCTGGAAAGGCTCCTGTAGGAGAAGGAAGGCATTTTTGCAGGAGAAAGATAATGTGAAGGACAAGGAGGTGCAGGCAGCACATGATCGGGGAATTAACGAAGGTCGTCGCACATTTCTGAGTAGCAAGGTTGGTCAATAATTCATCGCAGCTTATAGGGTAATTTTGATTGCAACCTACCGCCACACGATGACCTTTTTGCAGAAGGTGGGAAAAGGGGTGAAAGTATACTTAAGGATCACCATTGAGCGAGCTAAGGAGCAGATCCAAGCAGTGGGGCTTAACTTCCAACTGGATGAGAAAAAGTTGGAGGCAGATCTACCTCCATTCAGTTTCTGGCACAGCCATGTCAATCAAGATATAAAGGCTGTCTAGTGGACCCAATCCACAGGTCAAGCGGCAGTGAAAGCCGGTCTCAGTGCCGAGCTCGAAGTCCCTCTAAATGAATTTGTCCCCCCTACTGCCCCTTAATGTAATTTGCACCTTATAAATTTTGTAATTCAACTTCTCCAATTCAATGAAGCTTTATTTCCCTGCATCAAATAACTTTAAGTTGCCATGAATAAATCGCACTTTATGAAAACTTACACAATCTATCCTTTTAGCACCAATACCATCAGGCTAATCCATAAAACTGTAATCCTTAAAGTCTGCATCCATATGAACCATAAAATAAAAGTTATGTAAATATCTCAATCATAAAAACATCCACTTAAACATCCCCTCATAACCATAAAACCTGTTAACAATGAACTTTTCCATAAGGTCGGAACACCATAACACTTACCGACCTCATAACACATCTACTTAAGTATCGGCTTATAACCCTTAACCATTTACCCTCATAAAGTTATACCACCATATTTTTGCTAGCAAACTCAAAAAAAACTTTGCTGATCTATACAAGAGTTAGCTTAAAATATATCATAAAATAACCACCGACCTAACACAAGGTGGTGATTCAAGCTTTTGTGCACCCTAAATATATATATTTTTAAATTAAAACACTCAAGCTTGCTCGCAAGAGTACGAGGAACTTGTAGGGTGGTAAGTTGACTCAAGTCGTCTCTCAAGGAAAACTAGATTCGGAAGTGTTTCTTGTGTTTGTCGTTCACGAATAAGAAATAAAAATAAAAACCTAATCTAAACACATAAAAACAATAAACTAATTTAAACGAAAAATAATAAAAATCGAGGGTTTTGAAATTTTTTAAAAATCAAGGGTTCTAGAGCTTCGATCCATCTCCACGATCTATTAGGAAAACCCAATTGATGGTTCACAACAAATCTAGGCTCTAGACCCATTAGATCTAGCCAACAAATCTCATCAATATAATCATCATAAACCCACACAATCAATTATACAGTTCATCATTCAGGGGGGTGGGGGGGCGGTTTGTTTGAAGATCAATTATTAAACTAGTAAGCAAAGAATCTAAAAGCATAAGGAATTAATTAAACTAAATTAAACTAAGGAATTTGAGAACTTACTCATTAAACGAAGAAGAATAACAGCGTCTTGGTGCGAAATCTCGAATCTAAATTATCTAATAGCTAATCTAAACTAATCTAAAGTCTAAGAATTTAAAACTAAGAATTATGAAGAGAAACTAAGAAATTGAAGGGCACTCGTTGGGGTTGTCAGCCCCTAAGATGCCTTAAAACCCTAGAAATATGATAATGTATGCAAAGTCTGAAATACATAGGGTATTTATAGTTTTACCATGTCTTGGGGCCCAAGAAATCACAAAAATGTGTTTCCAGCGCGTTGGCGTCGACGGGCGTCGATCGACGCATGTTGGATCGACGCTCACAGAGACTTTCTATGCTGACACTGGGTAACCAAGTGTCAATCAGCATACCCAGTGTCGGCAGGGCGTCGGTCGACGCAGGCAGCTCTCGGCATCGATGTGGGCAGCTCTCGGCATCGACGTGGGTAGCTCTCGGCAGCCAGTGCCGGCAGGACTCGGACACTGGGTAACCCATTGTTGGACTGGTATCCAGTGTCAGCTTAAATATTTCAAATCACGACCCATTTTCACTGAAACTCCATTCGTAGGCCCATTTTTGACTACGTTCAAACCAAAATACTTTAAAATACCTAAAATAAACATAAAATTAATTAATTATAATTAAAATATGATATAATAAGTTGGAGATAAGAAAATACGAAAATATGCTCAATCTATCCAACTTTCACCAAAAACAATAATAAAAACGAACTAAAATACTAACTAAAATCAAGACAAATCCCTGTTAATCAACTACCCCACGCTTTATTGGTTTGTTCGTCCTCGAACAAACGATAGTTTCAAAGTATAACTGAAAATATTCTCAAGCAATGAGTCGTGTCGTGCTACATAATTAGTTTTGAAGATATAGATACATGCAACGCAACTTCAAACACTCAACCCTTATTACATTGTCGCTCCAAAATCAAATTCATGCATCCTCTCAAAAGGTAATATATATGGATGTACGCTCAAAGCACTCAAGAATTGCTGCATAGGACGTGTATATACTCAAATCATACAAATACATGCACAATAAATAAGCAAGTAAAATCAATCTCTTTTCAATCGCAAATTAAGTGTGTTGTCGAACTAAGAATCGGAAAAGGTCTTTTCGGGTTGTAATGTAAGGCTCTTTGGACATGTATGGAATATATAAGTCGTGTGGCTAACTCATGATCTAACATGATCAATAACTCACCAAACTATTCTAATCACGAAGCAATTTGCTTCACCTCGTTCAAAAGAAAAACTCACTAAACACTCATAACATAACCTTTATACTCAGGCTATTTCTCAACTCGTAACTCTAAACTGACTTTTGCTCGAACCACTTAATCACAATTGAAGCTTATTATATGCTTCTTCTACAAACACAACTCTTTGCCTTTTAAACATTAAGCTTCATAAGAGAATAAACAATAAAACACAAGCCTTTATAAGCGCGTAGGCAATTACATAACACGATTCACCAAGATTCACCGTCCTTGTTTATTATTTTTTATATTTTCCCCTTTATTATTATTATTATTATTTTTAAGGATGGTGATCCTTTATTACAACTTTTCATAAATCCCTGATAAAAATTCCAAAACACTAATAACCAATAAAAATAACAAACTCCTACCCCACGCTTTTAATGGGTTAGCAGGGGTCGACTCAAAACACACATGGCTATAGGCTTGGATTATTTGGCTATGATTGGCTCATTCGGAATTTATAGTGGCTAAAATATATGGATATGGCCAGAATAGGGTTATGTTTTCTGTGCCTTCAACTCATTTTCAAAGTCAACTACACACAGCGGTTTCAAAGAGATATCAAAACAGAACTCACTCAAGTACATGCAACGATGATAATCACTCAGGCTACTCACTGGATTTTTGCATTAAAAAGTTTTGAATTAACGCTACTTTTAAAGTTTTGCGAAATCAATTGCGTCCAAGTACCATTTTACAATATATAAATAATAATTGAAAAATTTTATGCACTTATACACGCTCAAAGACAAGAACATCAAATCATACTTAGTTAACTTTGACATGTAAGCCAGACAAACACAATTCAGCGCAAAAATAGCAATCAATCATGTTAAAATACTAGCTACTACAAAACCACGAATTCAAATTGCACAATTATCAATCACAAATCTTACTCAACCATCATTCCCTCTAAAAATTTGACAATCTCCTGATGGCCATAAATATATATAAAAGCAAATCAAATGAGGAAAGGAGTAAGAAAGCGTCCCTGAAAAAATAGTCGAGCGACTCCAAAAAGCGCTTGTGCAATCATCTTTCATCTCCAAACGCGTGAACAAAAATGTCTTGAACAAAAATCTAAAACTCACGGAAGCAGTCATCGTAGGCGGGATCACTGTCGGGTCGAAGAAAATCCGCTCAAACGCACATTGACAGAGCGTCGGTCGACGAGGGCGGGCCAAGCGTCGACGCCGCGTAGGTGCTAGCGTCGATCGACGCGATCCGTGCGTCGTCAACCATATTGATTTCTTCATTCTATTGATTAATCCTTCCTCAATAACACTTTCTCCTGTTTCAGAAATATAACACAAACGTAAAATAGAAAAAGAGAAATAAACTAAAAAGAAATACAAAGGATAGAAAAATAGTTTGGGTTGCCTCCCAAGAAGCGCTTGTTTAATGTCGAAAGCTCGACGCCTTCTACGAACAATGATATCGTGGATCCAGAAATAAGTGACGATCATGCCACCCCTTAGTGTTCTCTAATAGTAAGCATGGGCGTTTATAATTCTCAAAGCGGGCACGGACAGTAAGTCGTAGAATCAAAACTCCAATTCGCTTCGGAGGTCGAAAAAGTGAATAATTGATCACCACGAACATATCAAAAGTAAATTGCGGCATAGGGTGATCCTCTACTTTCTTAAAGATTAGGGAATCCGTTGAACAAACGGCAAATCCCTCGTACACTCCGAACTCCTTCAAATATTTAGCATCTCCCTCAACACCCAGAAAAA
This sequence comes from Phtheirospermum japonicum, assembly GCA_014905375.1. Lineage (NCBI taxonomy): Eukaryota > Viridiplantae > Streptophyta > Magnoliopsida > Lamiales > Orobanchaceae > Phtheirospermum > Phtheirospermum japonicum. The sequence goes on from BMAC01000670.1 coordinate 267,708, forward strand.
TATTAAAATCTATATAATGGCATAAGGGAGGGAAATTTTGCTCGATTACCTCAACCACCATCTCATTCTCATCCTCGATCATGGGTGGCTTGATAAGAGGCTCGATCATCGCATCCTTCTCGATAAATTCATCCACCACCTTTTCTACATTGGGCATTGCATCACCTCCATTCTCATTGAGCTCCAATGGCTGTGAATCTCCTACGTAGCTTGGGTTCTTCAGTGGCAACACCTCCTCATAATCATCCATGAAATCCTCAAAAAGCGCAAGAGGGGAGATCTTCACTACATCCCCAATCTCATCCTCTGTACACATCTCTTCCACATTCGACTCCATAACATCATCTGCATAAACATTGAGAAAGATCAAATTCATAAGATCCACAATAATCTCTAATGGCAATTCTCCTATATCATTATCCAATAATTCATTATAAAGCACAGGCGGAGCGATCTCAACCAAATCTTCACTAACCTCCTCCTCACAAGTTTCTTCAAAATGATCATTCAAGCTCGTATTCTCAACCTCTAAGATGGGCTTAATCGCAACAAGAATCGGCATCTTAGGCTGACTCGGAAGTTCGTCTTTCTCGTTCGACCTTTTCGCTAAATAATCCTTGATTTGACCACACAGTGCCTCTATATTCTTTGTAAACTTAGAATAGTTATCTCGTATAGTAGATAGCGCAAGTTCGTCTTGATGGTGAATGGTTTTGGCTTCTTGATCTTGCTGCCCCGCTAAATATTGATCGTCTGGTTTATATTCTTCATGACTCGAGTAGTAGGGAATCAAATCGGGAGAGACATAAGAATCGTGGCTCGTACAATCTTGGACGACGGCAACCTCCTCCTGTGGCTCATCATAAAATGTTACCAAATATTCATGCGTCATGTTTCCTCGGCATCCACAACGATCACACATTACATTAGGTACGTAGAACATCTTTATGAATTTATCTCCTACTTCATACCACGTACGCAAAGAATCAGGTTCTAGCCTTTCAAACCATTTCATTGCTTCTTCCTTCAGCGCAAAAGTGACGATTCGCATCCACACTTGATCCCTTGTAAGCCCGTGAAGAGGAGAACTATCGGTGATGAACTCGTACTTTTGAATGAATTTTAGCGCATCTTCATTCCGACGCCCATGAAAAATTGGGAGATTAAATTGGTCGTATTTGTCGGGAAAGTAATTCCTCATTGCGTCGCATAATGGAATTGTCGGTCGAGGTGCATGACGCCAATCTAGCGGTGGATCATCGTACGAGTAATACATTTTTTTTAATTTTTTAATTTTTAATGTTTTTTAATTTATTTCAGACGTTGAATCGAGGTTTCAAGAGATGTACCTTGCATACACAATACTCAACGCACAATATTAAACGTACCAGATAAAAATAATAAAACCAACGAAAAGAGAAATAGTAATAAAATAAAGATAAATATAAATAAGGATCACGAAGGGCAAACACAAAATTCACAACCTACTTAGCTTTCCCCGGAAACGGCGCAAAAATTTGGATTCAAGCTTTTGTGCACCCCAAATATATATTTTTAAATTAAAACATTTAAGCTTGCTCGCAAGAGTACGAGGAACTTGTAAGGTGGTAAGTTGACTCAAGTCGTCTCTCAAGGAAAACTAGATTCGAAAGTGTTTCTTGTGTTTGTCGTTCACGAATAAGAAATAAAAATAAAAACCTAATCTAAACACATAAAAAAACAACAAACTGATTTAAACGAAAAATAATAAAAATGGAGGGTTTTGAAAATTATTAAGAATCAAGGGTTCTAGAGCTTCGATTCGTCTCCACGATCTCTTGGGAAAACCCAATTGATGGTTCACAACGAATCTAGGATCTAGACCCATTAGATCTAGCCAACAAATCTCATCAATATAATCATCATAAACACAACACAATCAGTTATACAGTTCATCATTCAAGGGGGGGTTTGTTTGTTTGAAGATCAATTATTAAACTAGTAAGCAAGAAATTTAAAAGAATAAGGAGTTAATTAAACTAAGGAATTTGAGAACTTACTCATTAAACGAAGAAGAATAACAGTGTCTTGGTGCGAAATCTCGAATCTAAATTATCTAATAGCTAATCTAAACTATTATAAAGTTTAAGAATTTAAATCTAAGAATTATGAAGAGAAACTAAGAAATCGAAGGGCACTCGTTGGGGTTGTCAGCTTCTAAGAGGCCTTAAAACCCTAGGAATATGATAATGTATGCAAAAATCCAAAATATAAAGGGTATTTAAAGTTTTTCCATGTCTTGGGGCCCAAGAAATCACAAAAACATGTTTCCAGCGCGTTGGCGTCGACTGGTGTCGACTGACGCATGTTGGATCGACACTCACAGAGACTTTCTATGCTGACACAGGGTAACCCAGTGTCAATCAGCATACCCAATGTCGGCAGGGCGTCGGTCGACGCAGGCAGCTCTCGGCATCGACGTGGGCAGCTCTCGGCAGCCAGTGTCGGCAGGACTCGGACACTGGGTAACCCAGTGTCGGACTGGTACCCAGTGTCAGCTTAAATATTTCAAATCGCGGCCCGTTTTCGCTGAAACTCCAATCGTAGGCCCATTCTTGACTACGTTCAAACCAAAATACTTTAAAATACCTAAAATAAACATAAAATTAATTAATTATAATTAAAATATGATGGAATAAGTTGGAGATAAGAAAATATACGAAAATATGCTCAATCTATCCAACTTTCACCGAAAACAATAATAAAAACGAACTAAAATACTAACTAAAATCAAGACAAATCCATGCTAATCAGGTGGCAAAAAGAGACCACCGCTTATCAAACCAAGTAGAACCATATTAAACCATATGTGACCAAGAAATCCACTCAGACCCCCAGGCTTAAGTCAATTGTAGAAAATAAGGCAACCAAACAATACCAGACTAAAGAATCCTGTGACTATATAGACAAATTCAACAAACATATTCAAATAAACACATAATCAAACAACCAAAATCATAGATACATAATCAAACAACCAAAGAAAATATTAATCAAACATATTCACATAGACACATAATCAACAACCAAATAATATGTTAATCAAATATATTCATCGTAAATTTAAACAAGTGTCGACCTCTTTCCATGACCATACAACCACGTCCATTGCCGACTTAAAAAAGCATCAGCCCATAACCATAGAAACCATAAAGCATCGCCGACCTAATGAAAGCCACAACCCATAACCAGAAAATCATACAAGCATACACCATAAACCATAAACCATCGCCGACCTAATGAAAGCATCAGCCTATAACCATAAAAACTATAAACCATCGTTGACCTAATCAAAGCGTCAGCCCATAACCATAAAAATCATAAACCATAAACCATCATAATACTATAAGCCTCATGTTTTATTCATCGCTAATCTTAACGAGCATCAGCCCATTATTACAAAAGGTTCACAATAAACCAGAATCTATCATCGCCTAAAAATGCGTCGGCCCATAATAATGAAAAAGTATAACCACAATCCATCGCCTAAGGAGTTAGGCATAGTACTTCTTCAGATGGCAAATACTCCAGCTCCTTGGTAACGCCTTTCCCTCTTTATCTTCCAACACATATGCACCCTCTTTTAATACTTTGAGCACCTTCAATGGCCCCACCCAGTTAGAATACATCTTCTTTGTAGTATATATTGCATCGACACGCTTCTAAACTAAATCGTCGATATGAAAATGCCTTCTTTTCACCTGCTTATTATATGTTGCCTGAGTCTTTTACCTGTACCTTTCCATGCGCACTACTGCTTTATCTATTATTTCCTCAACCGTTTCCAAAGATCCCCTAGCCAACTATTCATTTTCTTCTTCATTAAAAGCTTCCAGATGATGTGACCCTCCTACTATTTCTGCCGGAACGATAGCTTCCATACCATAAACCAAACTGAAGGGTGATTCACCTGTGATAGTTCGCGGGGTTGTTCGATAGGCCCACAAAACAGAAGGTAGCTCCTCAAGCCAGAGTCCCCCCGCTTTTTCTAGCCGTAGCTTAATTCCCTGCACAATGATTCTGTTAGTAAGCTCAACTCGCCCATTAGCTTGGGGATGTGCTACTGAAGTAAATCGTTGTTTCATTCCCATCGTCTTGCACCAATCCTGCATCATGTGCTCATTGAATTGTGCACCATTGTTTGAGACTAACACCCGTGGTATGCCATATCTAAAAATATACTGTTAAACATAAAATTGATTATGGTCTTCTCGGCTATATTGGTCACAGTCTCATCCTCCACCCACTTCGTAAAGTAATCTACCGCGACCATCAAATGAAGCTTCTTGTAGGGCGTCCTTAGCAATGGCCCCGCTATATCAATACCCCACTGTGCAAACGGGCAGGGCGAGCTCATCACCATCATATCTTCTACAGGCACATGAATAATAGGTGTGTGCATCTGACACTTCCTACAAGTCATAATGAGCTCGCCTACCATCCTCTTCATTCCTGTCCAAAAAAACCAGCTCGCAAGGCAATCCCGGCTAACGCCCTACTTTTTGCGTGATCTCCAAAATATTCCTCATGTATTTCCCGCAACACTTCCAGCCCCTCTTCTCATAATAAGCACTTCAAGTACGGACCAAAGTGCGAGCTCTTATACAGATACCCATTTATCAAGCAAAATTGTGCCGCTGTCTTGGCCTCTTTGGTAGACAACTGTATATTCCCGATGACCACCTTATCGAGAATCTTCCGAATCAGCGCCCACCAATCCTCTCCTTCACCTATTTCCATAACCTCCTTTCCTTTTTCAAACTGTTGTGAGCTAACTCACTACTACAAAATATGCCATTGGAACAAGGGTATAGGCATCGGTTGTAGTAAACAACTGATGCCTAATGTCGCGCGGGGTCTTTTTTATAATTTAAAAAAATTATAGACATCGATTGTTAAGCATAAACTGATGCCTATGGTCGCGCGGTTTTTTTTTTTTTTTTTTTGTAATAATAAAAATTATAAGCATCAGTTTTACCTAACAACCGTCATTAGCACATATTTGTCCTAATTTTTACGAGTATGTTAGCTCGTTTTTTCTATTTATTTTTGGTATAAGTTGGATAGTTTAAGTTTAATTCCGTATTCATATACTTCCAGCTTATTTTACCGTATTTTGATCATAAATGATGAAATGGGTGATTATTCATTGTTTTTCACCTTACAACTAAGTAACCGGAAGAGTTCAGCGCGTAAATAGATGAAGTTCGATGTTCAAGAGTGGATAACGAGTTTTCCGGTGAAAGAGTAGCAGAAAGATCGAGAAAATGAGACGAGCAGCGGAGTTGCATTGGTCGACGCAAGCGTCAACGCTATGTCGACGCGATCCTGCCCACGACGGTCGACACTATGTCGACGCTAAGCTGACGTAACTTGCTGTTGCATCGATCCATGACCGCGTCAGTCGACGCCCCGCCCAGTCGACACGAGCGATCGGCAGCGTCGACGCCGAGCCACTGTCCGCGTCGGTCGAAGCAAAGTCGACGTGACTTTCAGAAATGCGTTTTAAGGTTTTCTTGTGCGCCAAGATATGCTATAACTATAAATACCCTTCATATTTCGGATTTCAAAAGAGACACGACTACCTAGGGTTAGAGAGCACAGAAATAACGCATCTACACACTCCATTACGAAGATAGAGATCGAGATTGAAGATTCAAGTCCCTTACGTTCAAGATTCACTTTAAGTCGAGATCTCTGTTCCAACTCCGGGCTCGCTGGAGATTTTTATCGCTTTTACTAGTTTCAATAAGTATTCTAAACTCTTAATTGCTTACTTAGTTAAATTCTTAGTTAATTTTAGGGTTAGATAATTAGTTCTCAATTTATTTTATGCTTGATACTTTGGATGTTTGGATTCATCTAGTTATTTATGCAATTTGATTTATGCTTAATTTCTCATTTTTAGATTCTTATGATACAATTGCTTAATGGTAGTTTCTTATATTCATGTTCTTAGATTCGTTGTTGTTATTCACAAAGATCGATTAGGTTAAAATCATTACTGCGTTTTATTGCTAGTTTAATAATTTCTTAGTTCTTAGGTTTAAGTAGTTTATTTATTGTTCTTAGTTGGTAATTTAGTTTAAGATAATTAGTTAAATTAGTTTTAATTTAATATTGCTTTAGTTTTTAAAGATTAAATCAAAATCTTCAAAAAAAAACAATTGTATGTATTATATGTTTAATTGTGATTGGAAAAATATCCAAGATACTAAACAGTTGTCCTCGAGAGAATCGACTTGAGTCAACTCACCACCCTACAAGTTTCCTCGTACTCTTGCGAGCAAGCTTGCGTGTTTAAAATTAAATATCTCAAAAAAGGGTGCACAAAAGTTTGAATCAAACCGATGCCTATAAGAGTCTGGAAAAATTTATGTGCATCGGTTGTTAAGCAGAAATCGATGCCTATGATCGTGCGATTTTTTTTTTTTTGTAATAAATAAAAATCATAAGCATCATTTTTACCTAACAACCGATGCCTATAAGAGTTTGAAAAAATTTATGTGCATCGGCTGTTTAATTTAGAACCGATGCATATTTAATTAAAAGAAAAGAGGCCAAACTTCTTATCCTGCTGCTCGCGAAAAGTTTAATGAAAAATGTTGGTTCCCCTCAGCATTCGTCATTTCTCCTTTCTCCCTTCCAAGATCCTCCTAAACCCCACGCTCCGAATTCCAGTTGCCATTACCCAAATACTGCGGTCCAATCCCCTCCGCAGGCAAGCCCCCATCTCCGCCGCCGCGGCCACGGCCGACAGCCAGGCTCTTCCTCAATCCGCCATACAGAGAATAACGGGGAAGCTTCGGAACCTTGGATACATCGAAGAAAGTAGTGGTGGCACTCTGGATGAAACCTTAAATCCTAGCCCTAATTATTGATTTTATTTACTGGGAGGATTTATTGAAGGGAGGAAAAGATGGCTGCAACTAACAACGCCCACCGCCAAACAGCAACCCTAACAACCCGCCGTGGTGGCGCCGGCGAAGCAGGATGTTCCCCTGCCAAAACCGTTGACAACAAATCTGTTCTGAAAAGGTATAATTAAAATTATTTCTCAGTTTCGTAACTTTGGTCCGATTTCTAGAAATTCGGCTTTCCATGTGTAGATGTGTTGTCTTAGGGCTTCCGATTAGCCCCCCTTCTTTTTCGACATATGTGAAACCTTCATGTTTCAGACTGAATTTCCCTGAACATTTTTTTTGTTGTTGCTTTTGAGTGTGAAGTTTTTTGCTTTATAAGATAGTAGATTTCTATATATCCGACTTGTTAATAATACATTGTTGTTGGTCAAGTTTTATGTTGTTTGATTTCTAAAACAAAACAAAACAAAACTCGGATTACCTGTCGATTTTGTAAATTAATCAAGGGATCGAATTCATGGACTTTTGATGAGCTACATCCATTGTGATAATAGAATTATTAGGGTTTGCTATAAATATTAATTTTCAAATTTGAGTTTTCTATTTATTTACTTTTTATTTTTTCACTCTGTTTGTTGATCAAGTTTTTTTAGGATTTGTTATAAATATTAATGGACGTAGTTGGGTTAAATTAATTCCATGAATTAATGTATTTTAAAAAATAATTTGAAAAATAAGATATGCTATTTAAGTGTTTCTGTTTTGCTTGATTCAATTATATATTCTAATTATAATTAATTTCATGATTATATTATTTTTCAATTTCTGTCATCACTTGGTTAATTTATAATGCTAAATTTGTGTGGTTAGTTTTAAAATGATGGCTTGGTTATGAAGGGCAGTGTAATTCAGAATGCAAAACAATAGAGCGAGCCTGTCAAGAGTTGAGATTCCCAAAATGTTTTTTATCAATTGTCCATTATCACACATAGGAATTTGTGGTTCATGACATAATATAAATACACTTTATTTGTTGCATAATCTTATTTCAATTGGATTTCTTTTTTGAGTTTGAACAAATGGCATTCTTTTCTTGATTATGTTTGTTGGGCCATACATAACAAATAATTGTGCTTGTAGGCCGTAACTTATTTTTAGTTAGTCCTTTTCGTTCGATAGTTTTAAGTAATTTCCTTTATTTACTATTTTGTTTGTCACAAAATGACTTCTTATTTTACTTTGTCTGGCTGGTTTATGTTCGTAAGGAATTAATGTTCATCGATATGACTGCTTCTCAGGGAAATGGCTTGGCAGCTGGTAGATACGTTGCAACTGGGCTTCTAAAGGTGCAACCAGTGATGAAAAGGCGATTTTGGACACTAAAAGTGTTGTAGAACTTACAAATGGCTCCTCAGGTCAGTAAGTTGGGAGAATATTGAGTTTGTGAATGATATCAGCGCAATAAAAATATTTATAAAAAAAGGCGAAAAAAAATGAAAGAAACAATTGGAGGACTAGAAGTTGTAGCATAGATTTTTAAGAAGATGATAAATAGCAAATAAGTAATTAAATGTTGTTGAATGTCATAATTGACAGGTTTTAGTCAAAGTAAGCTGTTAATGTATTAATATTTTTTTTGATTATAAAAAGATATGAGAAGTATCATTACAAGCTGAAGCGGATCATAGGAATTTAAAAATAAGTTAATATGATCATTTTAGTTGAACTTGTTGTACAATTTTATGATTTTTAAGGATTTATATGCTTAACATAAAGTGTTTCTGGCACTTTTATTTTTAAGTTGGATTTTCCTTCACGCTAAACTCTTGGTTCCTGCCAAGTATTTTGACAACACATTTCATTTTTCTCAAGAATTTACTTAGCTATATCAACTTAGAAACTGATGGTTATATGCCTTTTGTTTTACAAAAGATTGTAAGGAGGGAGCAGAAAGCAATGATGCTCCTGAGAATAATCCTGGCAATCTTATTCCAGAGGAATGAGGAAAACAAAATCCCTTTTAAATTGGGTGGATAGCAGGAATGACAAACATGTACCTCCTCTTAAATCAAATATTGTACTACATAGTTATTATTGTAATTTCTATTTCTTTTAAGTTTCAAAATGTCCTTTGCTGCATATATAGTTCAGAAATTAGTTTTTTTTTTTTTTTTTTTTTGGAGTATTGCTTGTTGTTATTTACTTGTGCTTTCTAGTTTGCAGCCTGATTATGCATGAGATGGCCAAACTATGTTGCCGAGTATCAAAGCCAGGTGTCATCCGTGCTCATAACCAAGTAACTTATTCAAGTTGTTGTACATTTGTTGTGATTTCTTATTTAGTTATTTCAGCAGTTTAAGTCTTTGTGCAGCAATGCATGATGGAGAAACTGGTGGAGTTGCTTACAAATAACTGAAGGCTTTGTGCGGCAATGCATGATAGAGAAACTGGTGGAGTTGGTTACAAATAACTTAAGGTGATGCATTTCAATATTTAAGTTGGCGACTGATACAATTTTGTCCAAACCCTTTAGTTAATATTTATAGATAAACGGTTGTTGGTTGAGCTCGAGTTGTATTAAATTAATACATTATTTGTGATGACTTTATTGTTGATATTAAATGCTGGTTGATTGTTGCTGGTGCATATAATTTGGTGTATTGTTTAATTTGTTGTTGTTTGATTTATATATATATATTGGATGTTCAGTTGAAAAACAAAGTAATTTATTTAATCAGAAAATACAATTCACATCGGTTGTTATAGAGGAACTGATGTGCACAAGCTGGTTATTTGCATCGGTTTTGGTCAAACAACCGATGCTTATGTCAGTTATTAGCATCCGTTGTTTGACAGAACTGATGTCAATATCTATACATTAAGCATCAGTTTTGATCAACCAACCGATGCTTATATCAGTTTTAGCATCGGTTGTTTGACAAAACTGATGTCAATATCTAGACATTAGACATCGGTTGTTTAACCAAAAACTGATGCATATGTCTATTATTGGCATCGGTTGCAAAACCGATGCCTAAATTCCAGGTTATAGGCATCGGTTTAATAGGAATCGGTTGTAAAACCGATGCTTATTAGCAAAAACAACCAATGGTGTTGGGGTATTTCTGTAGTAGTGACTCCATCAAAGTAACCGTCCTTGTGATGAAAGTACCCAATGTCCCTGCCATTTTGGCGAGCTGATCTGCCCTAGTATTATCAGCTCGCGATAGATGTTCTAATGTGAATTTCTCAAACTGGGCCACTCTCTCCTTAAGCTTTCTCAGGAACTCCTACATACGTTCTTCTCTTACTTCAAAAGACCCATCATACTGGCGAGCTACCAGCTGAAAGTTCGTGTATGCCTTTACCCATCTTACTCCTAACTCACTTGACATCTTGATCCCTTGCAGTAGTGCCTCGTATTCAGCTTCATTATTAGAGGCTTTAAACCCCAGCTTAATCGCAAAATCCAGGTTTTACCCCTCCGGACTAGTTAAAACAACTCCTAGTCCTGCGCCCAACGTCATGTTCGATCCATCCACATGCAACAACCATGCTTTATGTTCAATGTTATTCTCCGCTGAGCCTATCATCTCATGTACAAAGTATGCTAACACTTGTGCCTTAATCATTGTTCTCGGCTCATATACAATGTTATACTCACTGAGTTCGACAGCCCACTTTACCAATTTCCTCGACACATTTGGATTGCTCAATACCTGTTTAAGTGCTAATTTAGTACGTATTTTTGACCTTGTGACCCAAAAAATAAGGTCACAACTTCCTCAGCGTGTCGAGTTCTAAATAGTTCAGCTCAGCTCTTCTTAGCATCATGCTGATGTAGTAGATAAACTTTTGAACACCAGCCTCTTCCCTAATTAGCACCGAACTTACTGCGACCTCCCCGACAGATATGTAAAGGATTAAGTCTTCGCCTGGCATGGCTTTGGTTAATAATGAGATCTCATTCAAGTGATCCTTGAGATTATCAAAAGCCTATGTTGCCTCCATGGTCCATTCGAACTTGGACCCTTTTCTCAAAGTCCTGAAAAATGGAAAGCCTTTCTCCGCTGATCTGGATATAAAGCGACTAAGACCTACAATGTGACCTATTAGTATTAGTACCTCTCTCATAGTTCGGGGGTGGGGCATCTCTATGACAACTCTCACTTTCTTCGGATTTACTTCAATGACACTTTCCATCACCACGATCCCAAAAACTTTCCACATTGGACTCCAAAAGCGCACTTATTTGGATTCAGCTGCATGCCATAATGCTTTAACATAGTGAAGGCCTTCCTCAAGTCCTACACATGGTATTCTCCTTTATTGCTTTTCACGAACATATCATCCACGTAGACCTCCATAGTTGACCCCAACAGGTCCTTGAACATATTGTCTACTAATCTCTGATAGGTCGCCCCTACATTTTTCAACCAAAACGGCATGGAAACAAAGCAATACGTGCCCGTTGAGGTGACAAAGCTTACCTTTGGTTGGTCCTCCTTCACCTGTGGGATTTGATGATATCCCTGTGATGCATCCATCATACTCAGCAGCTCGCATCCTGAGGTTGAGTCTACTAGTTGGTCAATGTGTAATAACGGATAATGATCTTTCAGGCAGGCCTTATTCAGCTCGCATAATTCAACACACATCCTCCATTTGCTTCTAGGTTTAGGCACCATCACAACATTTGATAAATACTCTTGAAATCTGATCACCCGGATGTGGCTGGCCTTCCACAACTTTTGCACTTCCTCTACAATCACCTTGTCTAACTCCGCCCCAAAATGTCTCTTTTTCTGTCTCACAGGTCGCGCCTCTGGATTTGCATTCAAGTGGTGCTGCATGACCTCAGGAGATACCCTTGGTAGTTCCCCATCTCCAAAAGCGAAGATGTCTTTAAATTCCCTTAATAGAGCAATCATCTCTACCCTTATGTTCTCCATCAATCGAGTTCCTATTCTGGTGGTATGTTTCGGTCTTCCCTCTTCTAATGTAATATCCATAAGCTTCTGATAGATTCGAACAGAATCCTTCTCTTCCCTCATCTTTTTGGATCTAAGTATTCCTTCTTGCATATCGCAGCTTTGCTCACGCTTCCCTTCACTCATCCCCTTTCTTACTGTCATCTGGCAACCCGATCGGGCGACCTGTTGCTCCGATACTACTTCACCCACCTTTTCCCCTGCTAGGTATTTTATACTCATGTGATAATTGGAAGTAACATCCTAAAATTCATTGAGAGCGGGTCGCCCCAGTATGATATTGTAAGCTGAAGTGGCCTTAATGATTAAAAACTTCAACTTCTTTTCTACCCATAGCTCGCCCTTTCCCCATGCAACTGGAAGCACCACTTCTCCTTCTGTGATGACCTGTGATCAATTAAAAGCATAGATGTGTGTTTGCACAAGTCGTATTTTTACCTTTAGATTCATCTAATCCAAACACTTCTGGTATAAGATATTGACCGAGCTTACATTGTCCACAAGAACTCTACCGACTTCATGCCCTGTCACCTCAGTTTCAATTACGAGTGCATCGTTATGCTCCACCTGCAAACCCCGTCATTCCTCCGGGCCAATAGAAATCACAGGTCCTACTGTTGGGGGTCTCCTGTTAATTGCAGCTACCTCACATGGACCTGTGCGAGATGGCTTCACATGTCGTTTCTCCGCATTGTTTATGTCTCCATCCGTTGGTCCGCCTGCTATCATATTTATTCTTCTTCTATTTACTTCCAGCAGCTCCCCTTGCTTAGACCTTTTTTATCCCTCCTGTCTTGGTCGTCCCTCCACCAGTACCTGCGGGGGTCCCCCTGGAGGTGGCCCTGGCAGCGACTGTCTTTGTTCTTGAGGTTCCTTGTCTTTATACACCACTTCTTTTAGATGCCCAGCTTTGATCATCCTTTCGAAATCCTCCTTTAAGTGCCTAAACCGCTCAAGAGAATGCCCATAATTGTTTTGAAACCTACAATGAATTGAGATCTCGGGTTAGTAGGAATTACCGTATAGTCCTCTGGCCACCTAATAGCATCATGTACTTGGTTCTCCATAATTGTAAACACCCTTGATCTTGGCATCGCCACAGGTGTGAACTCTGTGTCCTCCCTACTCTTCTCACATCTGCTCCCGTGGTTAAGAGTGCTCGAGCAGGTCGCCTTGTATCCCTTATAGGCCCCGACCTCCTGGGTGATATTCTTTATGGTTCTCCGACCTCCCTTCCCAAGCGTATTTTATTCTCCTCTTTAGCCTCTTCCACATGTATGTACTTCCTGCACATATCCAAGACTTCCTCGGATGTATGTGCAGATCACTTGGCTAACGATGTTCATAGACCTTCCGTCCTTAAGCCTTGATGCAAAGCTCCCGCCTTCATCTCATCCGTGGCCGCAGGCACCTCCAAAGTAGTCCTAGTAAACCTAGATACATAGCTCTTCAAAGTTTCCCCAGGTCACTGCACCATTGAAAAAAGAGATTGCGTGGTTTCGTGTGTCACTTGGCACTAGCAAAGTGCTTCAAAAAGGCCGACTTCAGGACTTAGAAGCTAGTGATTCTCCCTGGCGCTAGTTGATGGAACAAATCCTGCGCTAGCCACCTTAAAGTGGATAGGAAGGCCCTGCATGCTACTACACAGTGTACTGCCACAGCACCATCTTGTTCTCAAAGCTCTACACATGACGTGTGCGGTCAGACATCCCCTCATAATAGAAATCTAGCCCCTTATACCAACTCTTGCCTCTTAAATATTAGGCTTAATAAAATAAACAATAAAACACAAGCCTTTATTAGCGCGTAGGCAATGACTAAACACGAATCAACAAGACTCACCATCCCCTTTTTTTATCTTTTTTTTATCCCCCTTATTATAATTTTTTTATGGGGTCGTCGTTTTTTTTTTCCTTTTCTCTTTTTTAGGATGGTGGTCCCAAATTACAATAATCCATAAATTCCTAACAAAAATTCCAAAACACTAATAACCAATAAAAATAGCGAACTCCTACCCCACGCTTTTAATGGGTTAGTAGGGGTCAACTCAATAAAATCACTCAAGGCTAAAGGCATGGATTATTTGGCTATGAGGGGCTCATTCGAAATTTATAGTGGCTAAAATATATGGTATGGTCGGAATAGGGTTTTTTTCTGTGCCTTAACCTCATTTTCAAAGTCAACTACACACAGCGGTATCAAAGAGATATCAAGACTGAAACTTATTCACGCACATGCAAAGATGATAATCACTCTGGCTACTTACAGGCTTTTTGCATGAAAAAGTTTTGAATTGACGCTGATTTTAAGGTTTCGCGAAATCAATTGCGCCCAAGTACCATTTTACAAATATATAATAATAATTTTGAAAAATTTATGCACTTATGCACGCTCAAAAGACAAAAATCTCAAATCATACTTAGCTAACTTTGACAGGCAAGCCATCACGTAAAATTTAACACTACAAACCCAAGAAAAATTTAAATTTGCACAAATTTCAAATTTCAACTATAACTCAACCATCCCCCCCGTTAAAACTTGGCAATCTCCCGATTGTCATAAAATAAATAAAAGTAAGGGAGATAAGAAAACATCCCTGAATTCCGATAGTTGAGTCTTTCCAAAATGTTTCTGGATGGAAAAAACAGATAAAGGAACAACCCACCGGAAAGTGCAATAATCCTTAGTCTTGAACTCGTGATTGGAATTGTCTTGAATTAAAAGTGATTGTAGTCAATTGTGTTGCGCGCAAGTGCCCGGTGGCATATCGTGTGGAATTGAATTGGCCGGATTGCGGCTCATCAAAAGGTTGCCAGACTGCGGCTAAATTGGGTCGGATTGCGACCTCGATCGGCGGAGATGAAATTGTAAAATCGGATTTTCTGCACATTAACACATACATAAACGCACCACGACAATTGACACAATAAAAACATAAATAAACTAAAAAAAATCGAAATAAAACTTAAAGAAAAACTAACGCTTGGGTTGCCTTCCAAGAAGCGCAACATTTTACGTCGCATGCTCGACGCGTTTCAACGATCAATACTCGACTTGCGGTGGATCACCTAACTCCACTATGTCACTCGCTTGAAACTCCTTCTCAAATGTTTCGTTGGAGTCCATAATCGCAAGGTCCGCTCCAATGTCACGAAAATCAATACCAAATAGCTCGGCCACCTCCTCCCTGCTAAGAAAACTATTGTCGTCCTCGACGTTCATCTCGTCCAAAACTGTTATGCTCTTAAGCTCTCGGACGCATGCATCTACCGGGTCAACGAACGAACATTCTTCTTCTTCCATCAATGGCGCAGGGCAATTATTCACATCTCGCAAAGAAAAAGTAATTGTCTCTCCCAAAACAGACATGCTCATCCTCCCTTTATTCACATCAATCACCGCATGGGAGGTAGACAAAAATGGACGGCCTAAAAGAATAGTATGCCCCTTGTCCTCACTCGACATCTCTCCAACATCTAAAACTACAAAATCAACTGGTATTATTAATTCACCTACTTTCACCAAAACGTCTTCTACAATTCCCAATGGTTGGCGAATTGAACGATCCGCTAATTGGAGACGCATCCTTGTCGGCTTCAATGGTCCTAAATCAAATTGCTTATAAAGGGAATGCAGCATTAAGTTAATTCCCGCACCAAGATCAAGCATTCCGCGCGCCTGTTGTCCATTCTCCAATGTAATATTGACACAAAAGCTTCCAGGGTCCTTCTTTTTCGTAGGCAGTTGTTGCTTGCATAACGCACTCACCTCCTTCGTTAGAGGAACGTACTGATTTATCTCCGAATGACTATGTCTTGTAGCAAGATCCTTGAAAAAATTCACATATGCCGACATCGTTTTGATTACATCCAAAAGAGGAAGGTTGATGTTGACGTTCTTCAGCAAGTTGTAAAGCTCCATGAACTTCTTATTTTCTTTTGCTGGTCAAAGACGGCTTGGAAATGGAACTTTTTCGACTATCAGCGAAGTGAGAGCCTTGTTTGTGAGCTTCCCCTTCAAAGATCCCGGAATGTAAAGGTTTGGTGTCTTATGCAATTGTTCTATCTGCTTGGTTTCATCTCCCTTTGGCGATGCCGGTGTTGGACTCTCCGTCATCTCTTCATCCCCTCCGTCATTTATCTCGACTCCATTATCGATCACTATTCCACTGCGTAGGACTTTAATCGCTGAGGCTTGCTCCGTTTGACTCGAAAACTTGTCCTTTTCCTTATTTGATCTCGCAATGTCAGCCGCCAATTGTCCTATCGTCCTATCAATCCTCTCCACACTCTTAGCAAGATCATGCACTATCCTAGAGAGACTGTAAATACTATTCACCTTTTTTGAGAGGTCGTCTATCTTTGCATTCACTTTTACAAGTCCTTCTCTATTAATGAGCGTCTCAGTCACTTGATTTTGTTGCCAAACCAACAATTGATCATTTGGTTTAACCGGGTTTGACGTTTGCCCCTTCGTAGGTGGTGGTGGTGAACGAAGGTACAGTGGGTCGGTATGTGGCTTCATCGGCGCATAATGTGGGTTCTCAGGACCCCACTTGAAAAAAGGAGAATCATTTTGTGCCTGAAATTGGTTAGTGGGTTTCTGCCAAGAATTGTTGTGTTGGAAATTTTGCACGGCGTTGACCTCTATGTTCGATTCATCGTCAAAAGTCACCGAACACACATTCGCTCCATGTCCAAATGCTCCACAAATTCCACATGTATCTTGTGAAGGTTGCGATTGTTGCTTCATCATCATGTTCGTCAACAACTCCACTTGCTTTGTAAGTTTATCGATCTTGTCATCCTCCGCTAGCGCAACTGAAACCTCATTCACTCTAAGTTTTCGAGGCCTTGAACTTGTTTGACTCGACTTGTCACTTATTAATTCAAAAAGATCTCGTGCTTCCTCCGCGGTTAAGCCCCCGAAATCTCCTGCTAGTGTTTCCACTTGTTGCTTGAAATTCGGCAATAATCCTTCATAAAAGTAATTGTTGACCATTTCGTCATTGTTACCATGGTGTGGACATGCATTTAGGAGCTCCTTAAAATGATCCCATGCCTCGTGAAACAATTCGCCATCCAATTGCTCGAAGTTGGAAATTTCCCTCCTCAACTTTATCGTCGTTTGGGCTGAGTAAAATCTTCCCACAAATTTCTTGTAAACCATCCCCCAGTTTGTTAGGGAATTAGGTTGCAATTGATTAAACCATCGATTCGCTTTATCTTTCAGGGTATTAGGGAAGTATCTCATTCTAAGCTGTCCTTCACTGAGTCCTCGATCTTGAATCCCAGATAGTGCTATGTAAAATTCTCAAACGAACTCGAGTGGGTCTTCATTCGGCAAACCATAGAAAGAAGGTAGTCTATTCAAATCGTCGGTCCTCAAGTTGTAGTTCCTAGCCGCTTGGCCTAAAACTATCGCTGAGCTATATGGTCCAATGGTTGGACATGCGAGATCACCTTGCTTTCGTACGTTTTGGATATCGAGGGGCACGTCTTCCTCCAAAATTCGCACGTCTTCCTCCAAAATCGTCCCTATCCTCATAATAATTATCTTCATTAAACTCGTTTTCATCCTCATATTCATCGTCCAGTGCATCGTCGTCTTCACCATCATAGTATTGTCGTCCTCCTCGTCTATTTTGGAAACGGTTCGGTGCTCGCTCCCGATTTAAATTCTCATTGTGTTGTTGGTTGTTTTGGGGCTGGGGCCCCGCCATTACCAACTTGGTTGCGTAAGAACTCCTCGTTTGCACGAGCGTTGTATGCTTGAGCTTCCGCTCGATTCCTAAAGTGCTGTGGATCGGTTGATTTGATTTTCTGGAATCACTGCTTGACGATTATCTTGGCCTTGGGCTCCCCGTTGTTTGGATTGTTGAGGAACTGGTTTCCTTCTTGATTCTCTTCGTTATTGATCCTTTGGTTGTTTCCGTCGTTATGCGCTTGATTAGGATCAAGAATCGGTGGATCTTCTTGACGATTATCGTCTT
>BMAC01000670.1:286880-312557 GCA_014905375.1 Phtheirospermum japonicum
AACGTCTTCGTCTTGGTGCTTCGGGCCTTGAATCTTCGACTTAGATCTTTAAAATATGTTGTAGGGTGTTGAAAATAGGTTTCTCAACCCTAGGTAAGTGTCTTGGGTCGTGGTTGTGTGTTTAATCCGAAATATGAAGGGTTTATATAGTTATTTCATGACTTGGCGCACAAGAAACCCTAAAAATCACGATTCTGGGCCGTCGCGTCGATCGACATCAGTTTTGGCGTCGACCGACGCGAAACTGGTCGACGCTACAGAGACCGTGGCAGGTGCGTCGATCGACGTCGGTTCTGGCGTCGACCGACGTGACTGGTCGACAGGCGTGCGCAGCGCTCGGCAGGGCTCGTAGGCGTGCGTCGGGCGACGCACCTTGGGTCGACGCTACAGAGAGTTGTGGTCGGCCAGGGCTTTCTAGAACGGTTACAGGAGGAAACCCGTTATAAAAAGTTGAAAGCTTTAAATTCTTCAAATCGCGGCCCGTTTTCGCTGAAACTCCACTTGTACGCCCATCCTCGACTATCTTCAGGCCAAAACACTTCAAAATACCTATAATAAACATAAAATTAATTAAAATATGATAGAATAAGTTGGAGATAAGAAAATACGAAAATATGCTCAATCTATCCAACTTATACCAAAAACAATAAGAAAAATAAACTAAAATACTATAAAAACCAAGACAAATTCGTGCTAATCAATACCCGCGAGGTAAAGTTGCTCTTAATATCCCTTCTGAGAACGGATAGCCCCTCGACCCTTCTCCTCCTGCTCCCACGACCCGTCTCTATAACGCTCGTACTGTTTCCTGCATATCCCTTATTACGTGGGATGTCGATAATACCTCGTCCTCTTCTTCTTCTGCATCACGCTGGACGTGATGCTAATAGGTTTTTCTACGCGACTTTTTGCCTAAGAATTATACGTTGTCCTCTTCTTCCTCCTCTTCAGACGACGATGGGTATTCTATCTGATACCGTCTCTTCTTTGTGGTCCGAATCAACTCGGTATCCGGCATCCATAGCTCATTCTCTCTGCTCTTCTTTTGGCCTGGAATCAATGGTTCTGGCCTGTACTCCTCATCTTTACTCCTAGCCTCCATCTCTTCACTATCGTCTTCACCAACCAAAATTTTCTCCAACTTGCTCGGAGGCACTAATCCCATCAATCTTTCAAGGAATCAAGTTCTTCCCTTTGGTAACTCCTTCCACTCCTTGGCTCCAATATTGATAGCTCTTTGCTTAATTATCTCTGTTTGTTTTTTTCTATTCTCCTCCCCCGAATTTTTCAAATTTTCCTTCCGTGGTGATGGTGGTGGTGTTTTCGTGACCGTTCGATCTGTTGTTTCCCCTTGTGGTGGTGTTTGTTCTTCCTTAACCCGCTTCTCCTTGTCCACCTCCCTAGCCTTGCTCGCATCAGAGCCGAAATCCAAAGTTTGAAGTACGATGTTTCTTCCCATCATGTTTGCCTTTTGTAATTCTCACGCCTTTCACTCAATGACACGATGTCACTTGTATTCCCACAGACGGCGCCATTTGATGCGAACGAAAAGATTGGTTCACCAAGAAAATAGAGTACTGACCTAAAGTTCGTGCATGCCAACCTGATAGACCTCCAGAAGACTCCCGGTGACCTGATCAACCTACAAAATAAATCCCAAGTCGGATAGCCTCGGCGTAGGCCCTCCGATTCTTAAGTCAGTCCATATTTAATAATGATATATGAGAGCTCACAGTAGGATAAAATCAACTTAGATTAAAAAAATGAGGCATGTGTCCTCTTTTTATAGACAAGACATGTTCCCAATCTAGGGTTTCCCTCTCCTATTCAAACCATAATACTATAAATAATCACTAACTTAAAATTATAGTTTCTCCTATATGCTAAGTTACTATAAATATTAGAACTCTCGTTAAATTATCATAGTAACCATGGGCTAATAAACCATATCCATGCCTTTAGTTCGCTGGGACCCCATACCATAGTCCATATTGGCCCATCGGGGCCCAAGATCCTATTAACTATAAAGTCCAGCTCTCAATGCCGAACTTTTATAATACAATTTACCTCATAAGAGCTCGTCACCCTCATACAAGAGCTCGTCACTCCTACACACAGCTCGTCTCTCCTAAGGAAGAGCTCGCCTTTTCGACCTAAATCCTCGTACATACCGATCTAAATATTTAATGTCGTATCAAGTGTAATTGAAAAAACTTGCAAAATGTATATATTAATAGTGCGCATTGAATAATATAAATGTAGTATTGTTAGATGATTAAGAAAAACTTTTAGGAAAGAACTTTCTCGCAAACTATAAAGCTAAAGAGTCTCCAACTTGGACAACGTCCCCATAATGATTACCTAATCAAGTTGGGAGATTCCATGTAATATTATCAAAAAGATTACACTTGTTACCTAAGAAAGTCACAAACCCCAGGCCAGTCACTAGCTGGGAGGGACCAAAGGTCCTAAAGGACATTTTCATTACAATTATAAAAATCAGCATTAATGGCGAAATGGAAAGACTTAACACTCAAAAACCAAAACTATCATTAGACATGTTATGCCGGTTCGGGTTCTCGGTCTAAAGTTCGATTAACCGTTTATTACTGGGTTTAGTTATAATCGAAACCATAAATCGATTTTAGTTTTTCGATTTTAGTTTGCGAAAATCTTGAACCATGAACCGCCAGTTAAAATTTGGTGGTTTTCGATTTTTGCACCAAAAAGAAAATAGCGGTTGAGATCAAATTAATCAATATATATATATATATATATATAGGGTTGGGTTCAAATGAGAACCCGTCATTATATGTGAACCTAGGGACTCATCTTGACCATTAAATTGGATAATTTTGATGATTGAGATCATGACATGTCAGCATGGTAATAATGTAAAAAATACATTAATTAATTAAAAATGGTATTTTGGACATATATTAATGTTTACAAATAGCACTACATTGTTCTTTATAAAGCACAATAGATTAAGTAAAAAAAACACTACGATTGTATACAAAAAGTATCGCAAATTTCGTCTATAAACTGCAAATTCAAAATTTTGAAATGAAACTCAAATTTTCAACAAACCATAACTTTTTCAAATCTTATTCGTTTTGAATGAAATATATATCAAATTAATCACATTCTCAAGACCTACAATTTAAGATACATATTGCATGTTTTAAAACGTAAAAAAATATATATATAATTAAATTAAAAAAACTGGACTGATTTTAGCACTACAGTACTGTGTAAAAAGCACAATGAACCTGGACATATAATTGCACTGTGCAATATTAAATCTAAGGTCAGGATTAGTTCTTAGGTTCACATATAATGACGGGTTCTCATTTGAACCCAATCCTATATATATATATATATATATATATATATATATATATATATATATATATATATATATATATATATATATAAACAGTACTGGTTATATGAGCCAATTGTTTTGGTTCCCTCCAAAACTTTTTTATTTCCCCAAAAAGAAAATTTTTTTGGCGTAAAGCCACAATTGTTGACTTTTCAAATATTTTTTTTAAAATTAAATATCCCGGCACACAATTGTTGACTTTTTAAAATTTTAATTATTTTCTTTTGATGCATATTTGGTCTGTACAAATTTTCATAAAATATTAAACTGATTGGGAGATTTTTGGGGATCTGATTATAATTGGTATTATCTCATTAGTTTTAAAGTATCTATAATTCCATCATAAACAACTTATTTTATTGGCAATGAAAATTCTCTTTCTCTTTCTCTCTCTCTCTCTCTCTCTCAATTAACTTAAAACGCAAAACGTTGGGAGATCTTTGGGGATCTGATTATAATTGGTATTATCTCATTAGTTTTAAATCATCTATAATTCATCATAAATAATTTAATATTCTTGGCAGTTAAAACTCTCTCTCTCTCTCAATTAACTTAAAACATAAAACGTTGGGAGATTTTTGGGATCTGATTATAGTTGGTATCATTTTAAAGCATTTATAATTTCATCATAAATAATTTAATATTCTTAGCAGTCAAAATTCTCTCTCTCTCTCTCTCTCTCTCTCTCTCTCTCTCTCTCAATTAAATTAAAATACCAAACGTTGGGTTAATTTTGGGGATACTAAGTTATTTTTCATTCTGACTCCACCCATCCCCTTTTCTCACTAATCTGATCTTGCGACGAAGAAACCGATGTCTCTGGCGATGGCACCTCCACCAGCCTCTACGCCTCCATTGAGTCTGCCATAGAATTCTTCCTTTAGGTTTTAGTTCTGTAACTTTTATTCTCACTTTTGTTATGATTCTAGAATTTGATTTTCAAAATTTTATATGTTGGCAGAGGCGGAGACTTTCATTTATTCTTCAACAATTTCTTCTACACGGATCATTTGATTATAATATCGTTTTGGTCAGTTTTGAATCAACAGATTTTAAAGTTTATTTTATAAATTCGTTGATTTTCCCCATTTAATTCAATTGTTATGAGTTATCAGTAAATTGGATAGATAGGAATACCAATTTGGTCGCAGTTTTCGACTTCATCTCGGATTTCAAGGACCCGCGGCTCCGTATTTTTGGTGAGAACTTTATTTTATTTGTTTTGATATGTTAAAGAAATCGATGAATGAATAGCTAGGTTTTATGCGACCCACGTTTTTATTTTTCAATTTTTAATATTAGAGTTTTTTGTGAGATTTTACTTTTATATATTAGTGTATGTGCTACCATTTTGCTTGTGAGTGTTTTTGATCGTAATGTATAAATATCTGGATCGAGCACTTTGATAATATGGCTACTATATGATATTCTGGAGTTGTCCATTTGTAAGTTTTTAATTCTTACGTGATGCAATTTTTACATAAATATGTGTTAATTTTATGCTACCCAATTAAATAGTGCCTAATATTGTGTTCCATTTTAGATATGTACAATATTGATGCTCGGACAGTATCCAATTTGTTAAACTTTTCATCGTTTACTCCGCCATCATATCGTGTAAGTATACATATTTTTTCTCTTTCGTTGGATTAATGAGCAAACGGGTTAAGTCTGGTCTTGGTTTTTGGTATAAGTGTGGGTTTGATTATGTTTTGTAGTTTTCAATAATAGTGTGAATGTTTTGATGTTGTTCAGATGACGGGTTTCAGTTATGCTCAGTTATCAATTAAGAAATTATCTAAGAAGTTTAGTTACTTATTATTATAAATTTAGAAATGTTTAAATTTACATTTATCGATTCAAAGTTTGTCTAAATGATGTTAAAGATGGTTTCAGACTACAAAATGAAATAAAAGAAATGAAAAGTCTTTTTGTTACTACTGGTGATAGATGATAAGATCAACAACAACAAAAAAAAAATTAAAAAAAATCATAAAAGTGCAGTAAAATACGAATGTAAAAATATCATTCAAGTAAGATAAATATGATTTTGGCTAATAATATGATTATCTTAAGCTAAAAATATTATGTATTTGTTTTGTGTAATCTAATTTATAATAGTCATTAGTATGATTCGTAAATTATCATATTCTCAATTCGTTTATATATATGTTATCCCTTAGTACTTATGTATGATATTTATTTATATTTGCTTTGTAGTTTTTAGTTAACTGCTTTAATTTACGGGTGGGGTATGGCTTTGGATCTGAATGTCTTAGTTATGGGGTGACAGCGACGAGTTTTGTTGGATTTGTTGAGGTTTGGGTTCGGGTGATTAGCCGTGGGTTATAGGGCACGACGGTGAATAGTGTCGATGAGCTCTATTTTAACTTTATATTGAATTAATAATATTGAACTTGCTGCTCAAGCAATTCATTTACCTGAATTCTTGGCAATGAAATTATGTTTCTATTTTTTTTTTCATTATGTTTATATCTTTAGAAAATGTTCTACTTTTATTATCTAAGACTTTTATAATCAAAACCCACCACCGTCACTATATTGAGCAATGACCAATTTGTTCTTTCTTGAGCATGTCTGTAAATTTAGATTTATTTTTCTTTTTATTTTTTCTTCTTTTTTGTCCTTTTTGTTGTAGGTTTCGTGGATTGATGGCACTGTGACACTGACTTCTACTCAGGGATGGAGATGTCTAAAAAAATCCTTTTTCGAGGTTCGACCCATGATGATTATCTGGCATATATTTTGTTTTTTTTCTCTCTAATTTGATATTTTGAATTGTAATTTGCTCGATTAGATATTTTCTTGGATTATGGGTTTCCATTAATTTTTCTGATTAAGGGGTTTTGAATCGATAAGGGTTAATATTTATTTTTTTTAACGTGTGCATATTGGTTTTTCAAAGTTTTTAAATAATTTTTCTAAAATTTTAAACTTATCCATTTATTTGTTTCATCTTCTAATTTTTTATTTCATGTTCTGTGATTCTGTATTTATTCATTTATTTTAGCTTTGAGAATTATGCTTCATGTTGCAGTGATGATTTATTTAATTATTAAATTTCTAAGCTAATAATTTGGGCAAATGGGAAATCACTTGATCTTTGGTTTATAAAAAATTTACTGAGATCTTTGGTGGGGTGACCTGAATGGCATTGTGGTCTATCTGCTACTGGTGATTTGCAGCCATGGCATTTTTTTTTTCCTTTTGCCACATTTTTGTAACAGATCTTTTATTATTGTTAATCGATTTATTTGCGTGTGCTATTTGTTGATGCTTTCTTTTTTTCTGTTTTCTTTTTTTGTCCCACATGGAAGGGAAACTAAAACAGATTCGACTGGGGGCCAACAACTCCACTTGGGAGA
Organism: Phtheirospermum japonicum; assembly: GCA_014905375.1. Taxonomy (NCBI): domain Eukaryota; kingdom Viridiplantae; phylum Streptophyta; class Magnoliopsida; order Lamiales; family Orobanchaceae; genus Phtheirospermum; species Phtheirospermum japonicum. The sequence goes on from BMAC01000670.1 coordinate 293,655, forward strand.
GCTCACTGAGTTTTGTTTTATATTTTTTCCACCTTTTCATGAGGTGTCTTTGTTCCTAACACACAGGTAACATACATTATTTTGGCAGCTTTAAACCTATTTTTTTTTCGTGATTTTAAATTTCTCATATGTACAAATTAAGTGAGTTTTAAAAATTTATATGCAGTTTTTCTGAGACTGATTCTGTTGTGCTTATAAATACATAGGTTATATATTTTATTGGGATGTAGGTGATTAGTGAAAAGTTCAATTTTAAGCTTCCTTTATATTTGAAAATTTCTCCTTCAATCGAAAAATTTGCTAATAGAGACAAAACGACTCTTTGGTAATATTTCCTTGTTTTTTTTTTAAATCTAATTTCAGTTTACCACCTTTATTCTTTATTAAATTATTTATTTCATTTATTTTTATTTCATTGTGTGTATTAGTGTTATTTGAATTTTCTTGAACAACGTTATTTGTCATTGGGACTTTTAAATTAGTGTTATTTGACTTGTACCAAATAATTTTTTTATTTTTAGACATGACATGAAGCTTTTTGCGAATATGAGATTGTATGTAATTTTTTGTTGTGTGTATATTTTGGTATCTGAGGTTGTAAGGCTTGCAATTGTAAATGTTATTTATTTTCGATTGATGCAAATTGGTATTTTGGTACTTTACACAAAACTGATATACCAGACTTATTTCTGGCTATTGAATAAATGGAGGAAATTGAAAATTCTACATTTCATTTGTTTCACGAAGGTTGAATGTGGCTTCTGTTGTTTAAAGAAAGTATAAAAGGCTTTTAAGATTTTCTCTGTGGTTGCATAAAAAGATATTTTAACCACTCAACATTTTGTGAATATAAATCTGAAAATGGAATAGTGCGAATATAAATATCAAAGCTATCCCGCTTGAAATTTATCTAAATTCTTGTTACTAAATGAGAAATGGTTTAATTATTATTTTTCTTTCAAAATTGTATGGATACATTTGGTATGTATAGTATTATAAAAAATTAAAACTTGATCATTAATTAGTATCATTATCATTATTAAATTGACATTTATTATTATCATTATCACTATTATTATTTATTTATTAAAATTGTCTTGCACTTAAATTGTCGTTTATTCTTTCTGTCTTTCTCAAGGGGCACATTTTCATTTATTTTAAATTGCCCAAAATTCTACTATATTTTCTTTCATGGTAATAATATTCTTAGTAGGTGACATCTGAAGACGATATTTCATATTTTGTAATAATCGATATACTATATCGTATGTGTAAAGTTTATAGGCACATTTTTATTAGTCTCCACATTTCATTTTATGTATAATTAATTGATTATACGTGTGTATGTGTATGTGTGAATATAATACATACACCACATATCAACACGTCAGATATGTGTATCTTAATTCTTATATTATTTCACTGACCTTAACTTATGTTGTGGCATAAAATCTTATAGGTCCACACAAACCAAATAAAAATTTAATTATTGAGCAAAAAACAAGAGTGAAGATCAGGCCTTCTTGAACCTCGCATTTACCTGAAGAATTTCATGTTCAGTAATGACCAATTATATATTATTATTTCCCGCGTCAACAATCGAAAGGATTTGAAGATATTAGCGTGCAGTGACGACGACACGGAAGAATTATAAATCTCCAAAATAATATATATAAAATAGAACATGATCAATAATGTTGTTTACAAATATATATTACTAATATATAGTTTTAACACTCATTTATCTTGTATTGATGTGGTTAAAAAAATGTTAACCACCTGTTACAAACAAAAACCAATTTTCATCCGATTTGGTTACGGTTACAACCAAGCCAGTTAAACTATTGACCGCTTTTATCCGGATTCACTCGTATAGCCACCATTTCCTATCATTTCATTTTAAGGTGTTTTTTAATTCGAGATTTTTAAAAAATTAAATGCTTTATTTTATTTAGTTCACTCTCAACCTTTCTTTCACCAATCATTTCAGTTTATTTTTTATAATAAATCATTCAATCATTATACAATTTTTCATAAGTTTTACTATTCACCAACTTACATAACACTAAGTACCAATCATTTTTTAACGTTATTTTATTATTTTTTGTATGAAGATATTGAAGATCTTCAATCATTTCTCATCATATATCCATTCACAATCCCAATTTTTTATTCTTCTTTGATAAAAATAAATAATTTAATCACTATTCTCTCTCATTTTCAAAATTTTCAAAATTAAAGTACAGTCAATCGCAATCTAAGGGTGTTAGAACCATTCATACTTATAATTAGGGCATATGTGCGTCATACTCTTGAATACTTATATTTATACTCCCATACCACTGATGTGGCATCCAAATTTGCTCACCTCGTTCGATCAAGTTTTAACATGAACCCAACTCAACCTGATTATTTGAATGAATTTGAGGTCGATGCTTGGGGAAATTAACATGATACATTTTGAGATCGAAGGTCACCTAATTGGGCTTGTTAGCTCGAAGGTCGCCTTAATAGGCATGTTAGCTTGGACGTCACCTCGATGGGCCTGCCAGCTAGAAGATCGCGTGAGGTCGTCTTAATTGAGTTTCTAGAATATTCATATATTATATATAATTATCATAATTTAAGTAAATAAGACCTGATTGATTTTTACTTCTTATTTTATGAGATTTTATCCCATCTTAGGAAAGAATCATATTACTTTGTGGACAATTATAAATAACCTTATAATTATTGGATTCATGTCTTATTTATTAGATATTATGAATATTATTAACAATAATAACTATTCTTCTCCTAATCTCAATAATCTTCGGAGGGTATACATAGGGGCTATCCACCTTAGATTTTTATTGCAGGTCAAACCAGTTGAGAAGGAAGTTCGAGATGATCCGATCTCAATTCTTGATAAGTCAAACTTTTGGTTTTATCAGTTATGAACAATAAATAACTATCTGATTGCACGGGGCTAGAAATTGAATTCGTTTTAAACAGATATTGAAATGGCCCATGATTTATTCAGCGAACTAGGTGACGGGTACAAGAAACAAATAGCCACCCAAAGCTCTGTAATCCCAAAGGAGAGATAAGCTTAAAGTTGGAATTGTTAAAATTGAATTCTCGACGAAGAAGGGTGCTATTTGACATATAAAGGATACTTATCTCTCCTTTGACGTGCTCGGATATAATCACTGATCCTTTATATGTTTTACATTTTAATATATTGTAATGTGCATAATTTACGTGAATTATTAGTTAATATATTATTATACGACCATGCAGATGAAGATTTTATATTAACAAATTAGAATTTGAGATTAACGTGCATAATTTACGTGAATTATTAGTTAATATATTATTATTCGACCATGCAGATGAAGATTTTATATTAACAAATTCGACTTTTTAGTCAATTGATTATGAGTTAAACTACATATGATTATTGATTGCGAAGTAGATCCCTAGTATTGCATAGTTGGTCTCATCTTTCAGAGATTACGAGTGTAATAGGAGCATCTGTTGACAAAAGGATCACCCTAAAATAATCTACAAAAGTTGTATTTGTGAACCAACCCCCTAAAGCAAAATAGGCACAAGAAAAGAGCAATAGGCCGCACCAGCCTACAAAAACGAAACGATCCCTCTGCAACCAGTCATCCATAATATCAAATAAATCATTTTCGTCTTTGGTAAATTTACCAAGGGCTAGTCATAGTGATCCTCCTATTCAACTACTTCAACCATTTCCGAGCACTTCATAGTATTTTCGGGGCATCCAGTGTTCTAAAAATTACTAGGCGGTTGCTAGGTGCCAGGCCAGCGCCTAGACGGGGCCTAGAATTTTAGAATAAATATCCTAATTTATAACATTACATCCAACCATTTAATAGTTGAACATACTACATACTACCTACTACACAATAAATTCTATCACAATCCAAAACTAAAAGTAATGATCCAAATTACAATTTACAAGTTTAAAACTATTGTTCAATTCAAAGTTCAAAACAGCATAAATTCATAAGTTCATTAGTCAAATAACAAAACCATAACATACATTACAAAATCAAAATAATCAAGAAATAGGCCAAAAAACGATGTCGTTTTGGGTTAGAAAAATAAAATAAAATAAAATACTGGCCTAGCGCCGACTTGGGCGCCGAGGGTGCCTAGGCGGCGCCTGGGACGTCCAACAATGTTTTTAGACAATTTTCGAAAATCTTAAGTGGGGTGGTGGCGCCTAGCGCCCGCCTAGGGCGATTTTTAGAACAGAGGTATTGGGCGACATAAATTTACTACCTATCATAAGTCTTATTGTGCGTGAATTTATGAACAATAATATACTTGAGGTAGTGTTTTATGATGATACGGACCAAAATGTCCATACGTAATATTATTTGATATATGAGGGTATTTGTGGTAAACGACCTCATTTTCTGGAAAGGGTGTTCTTCTAGGAAGTGAGCGAGTTAGATGATTTCTTTGGAGAAGTGGGCGAGTTGATTTGTGGAGTACCGACCTGGAGTATGAGGATGAATTTTCATATAGGGTCGCGACCTCTTATGTTTTGTGTAGTGTTTGAGCTCGGTCTTGGGCTTTATGAATATCAAGCCAACGGGCTTAATGTGAGTGGTTTATGAGGTCTTGGTGGTCTGTATGGAAAGAATAGTGGGCTCAGGAACTTAGCATATAGGAGGAATCCTAATTCTAAGTCAGTTATAGTATTTATGGAATTGTGATGGGAGAATGAAACACTGGCTTGGGGAGGACTTCTCTTATCTCTATAAAAGGGCTCATACCTCTCTTTATTTTCTAAGTTAAAGTTGAAGTTGTGTGTATCGTATTTTGTCTTGCTGGTACTTGAAGTATTCCTTGGAGCTACAACTTGTTTTTTACTTAAGCATCGGAGGGGCTTCGCGGGTCTGAACTCCGACCTGCTTGAAGGTGCTGTTTTGCAGGACCAACTAGGTCGCCAGGAGGATATTCGGAGGCTTAGCAGATCGCTGTGACGTATACGGAAGCTGTTTTAGGTCGTTGATCTCATATTTTGAGGTTAGTACCCCATATTCTTGGTAACCAAACTTTTTGGATTTATCAAGTGGCGCCGTCTGTGGGAAAGAGGGACATCGAGTCCTTGAGCGAAAGACGTGAGATACACAATTTTCGCAAGTCTAAAATCTGACTGTACTATAAATTTGAAAAATCGTTTTCTAACGTTTCAACCGTTGGATCGTGTTGAAAATTTTACAAAATCTCAAAGACCATTTGAATTACATTTTGAACGGTGGAGACCGGATTTTGATGTGTTAGGGAATATATAAAAATTTTAGATCAAAGCATTTTTTATTTTTGGAAAATCCTGCGCAGCGTTTTTCAAAATATGATTGTGTATGATAAAACCGTTGGATCAAGCCAAAACTTTAATTTATTTTTCTAAACATATTGAAGTTTAATCTGAACGGTGGAGATTTTAATATGTGTTAGGGAGAATTTTATAACGACTTTTAAATGGAGCTGATCTTGTTTCCAAAAACTGCTTGTCTAACTTCTTTTGAAAATTAAGTTATGCACAATTTAATTGTTGGATGAAGTTGGATTTTGGGTATAATATTTACGATATATAGTGGTTAAATATGAATGGTGGTGGAGATCGGGTTTGAAGGTTTGTGGGCGCGAGTAAGGTTTTCGTGCTCGCATCTTACTTGTCGATTATTTTTATGATCATATACTAAAGGACTGAGTGCAGGTCTATTTGTTTAGTTTGTATTAATATTGGTTTTTAAGGGTTACTCTATGTGTTTCCTGGAATTTAACCCAGAAATGGTCAATTCGAACAAACGCGATGAGGTCGCGTGTCCAAATATTCAAGGTTGATTTATTTTGTTGCTCGAAACCTGAGGCGGGGAGGTCGCGTATGAATCAAACGCAACAAAATCATAAAAAATCAAGATAAGTATTTATTTTCTTTTTAGATGTGTTTAAATGGGGATGGTATCGTTTGGTTGATTGATTTGGTTGACATATGACGGACTTGCTTATGGATTTGATTTACAGGGGGATAGACTTATGATTTCTTGGTTTGATCTAATGAGGATAAAGGTATGGTTTATTTGATTATATGAGATATTAATCATCCATGGAGGTGGATAGATTTGATTTTGAAATTCTTTCACGGTTTTGATGGAATGGATGATGGGATATTAATCATGCGTGGAGAGTGCTAATTGGATTTATTTTGTGTGGTTTTATTTTGCGGAGATATGCATGTACACTTGGCTGAGGAGGACTTATTTGATTTTATATGGTTATGAGTACATTCTTATGTTTTTAGAGATAAGTAAGATGAGTTTTTACTAAGAATAAAGTTTTTATCAAATCCCAAGGTACTTGAATGAGTAGGATTATGAAAACATACTAAGAGTTGCTCATCTTTTCAAATTCCCGTATGAAATCACTGCACTATCACACTTAGTAAAATGGTAATAACTCACTATTGGATGATCCTTTTTGAGATCCGATTTTTGTGTTGGAAACTAGACTTGCAGGGATTTCCATTGATATATAGTTTGTTCTCTAATTCATTACCAATAAAAGCAGTTAAATCTTCAAAGTTGGTATATGTGTGCTGAAAATTCTTGTGTCAGTTTTATTTGATCCTATATGGCTTGATGGTGATACGATATTTGTGGTCGTGGGAAAGGAAAACATTTGATTTGAAAAATGTTTGATTAACATGTTATTGGTGCGAGTAAGGTTGCGATATTCGGATGATATTTTCTATGATTATACTAACGGATTTAGGTGCAGGGCCTTTTAGTTCGTATTAACTTAGGGTTAATTTTTGGGTTGCCTGACATGTAACTCGGAGATGGGTAACCCAATGTGAAGAGGCCACCAATGTTTAAGGCCATGTACCAGGTCGCGCATCCAAACATAGACAAAAAGGTGATTGGGGAATTATGCTACCTAAAAACAAAAAGGTCGTTCAGTTGGATATTCGAGGAGAGGTGATTTTTCCTATGGTATCAATATGGATACGTATCGGGTACGCTCTTTAAAATCTCATGAAAGGGACAGTTTCCAATTTTCTGTCTTATTTATTTTGTGTTTGACCATGGGGGAATAATTGATTTATGCGGTTTAATATGGTTCATATGAAGTTGACTTAATACGGTGGTAAGGTTTGGTATTGGTTTATTTTGGTTTGGAGTGGTTTATTTGATATATTTGACTTAATATGGTTTATGTGAGGGATTGGTTGATTTATTTGGTTAATATGGATTGATTTATTTAATATGATAAAGTTTATTTGGTTCAACATAAATGGTTATGTTATGGCCGCGAGTTTGGTTGTATTGATGAAAGGTATAGCTAGCGACCTGGTGAGACGTGTAAAAAGTGTCAAATGCATGCCGGTTGAGGAGATGATGGTTATGAGCTCGTCGTGCCCATTTGCGCAATGGGGAGTTGATATTGTAGGTCCTTTTCCAAAGACCCCGGGCGATAAGGAATATTTGCTGGTCGCGATTGATTATTTTACGAAATGGGTGGAGGCCGAAGCGGTTACAGGAATAAGCGAGCAACATATGATGGATTTTATCTTTAACAATATATTTTGCAGGTTTGGTGTACCATGAGTGTTGGTGTCTGATAATGGGACCCAGTTTAATGGAAGAAAAATTCGAAAGTGGTGCAAGGAGATTGGGATGAAGCAGCGATTTGCTTCTGTGGCGCACCCCCAAACTAATGGCCAAGTAGAGGTTACTAACCATATAATTGTGCAGGGACTCAAGTTGCGGCTGGAGAAAATAGGAGGACTTTGGGAAGAAGAGCTCGCATCGGTCCTGTGGTATTATCGAACAAATCCCCGAACCTCTACGGGAGAGCCGCCCTTTAGTTTGGTTTATGGAATGGATGCGGTTATTCCAGCAGAGATAGTAGGAGGGTCGCAACATTTAACAACTTTCAATGTGGAGGAGAATGAAAGGTTAACTCGGGGAGCAATTGAAACGATTGATGAAGTGCGGGATAGATCTACGTCTCGGGTTGAGCATTATAAGCGAAGGATACAAGCTGCTTTTAATAAACGAGTCAAGCCTCGTTGTTTTCAGGTGGGCGATCTGGTATGGAGGTGGGCTGATGCGTTACGTATGACTAAGAAATTGGAGCCAAATTGGGTTGGGTCGTTTCAAGTTGTATTGCAAGGGGGAGCTTATGTACTTGAAGATGCAAGTGAAAAAGTCTTGCCTAGAAGCTGGAATGTGTGTCATTTGAAGAGGTATTATGCCTAGAGGGCGGTTTTGGTCTGTTTGGGGCGGGAGAGGGTAACCCTTGTTTGGGGGGCACCTCTCTCATAGTTGAGTTGTTGTGGGCTGATGCTTCTTTTAGGTCGGCGATGGGGGAGAGGGTAACCCTTGCATGGGGGGCACCTATCTCGTGGTTGTGTTTTTGGTTTTGGGGACAGTGGGCTGACGCTTCTTTTAGGTCAGCGATGGGGGAGAGTGTAACCCTTGTATGGGGGGCACCTCTCCCATTGTGAAAGTTTTTCTTTTTGTGGACTTAGATCGGCGATGTGGGGAGAGGGTAACCCTTGTTCGGGGGGCACCTCTCCCATAGTGAAAGTTGTTGTTTCAGTGGGCTGACGCTTATTTTAGGTCGGCGATGGTGGGAGAGGGTAACCCTTGTTCAGGGGGCACCTCTCCCATAGTGAAAGTTGTTGTTTTAGTGGGCTGACGCTTCTTTTAGGTCGGCGATGTTGGGAGAGGGTAACCCTTGTTAGAGGGGCACCTCTCCCATAGTGAAAATTGTTGTTTCAGTGGGCTGACGCTTCTTTTAGGTCGGCGATGTGGGGAGAGGGTAACCCTTGTTCGGGGGGCACCTCTCTCATAGTGAAAGTTGTTGTTTCAGTGGGCTGACGCTTCTTTTAGGTCGGCGATGTGGGGAGAGGGTAACTCTTGTTCGGGGGGCACCTCTCCCATAATGAAAGTTTTTATTTTTGTGGACAGTGGGCTGACGCTTCTTTTAGGTCGGTGATGGTGGGAGAGGGTAACCCTTGTTCGGGGGCACCTCTCTCGCAGTGATGTTGTTGTTTCAGTGGGCTGACGTTTCTTTTAGGTCGGCGATGTGGGGAGAGGGTAAACCTTGTTCGGGGGGGCACCTCTCCCATGGTGAAAGTTTTTGTTTGTGGACAGTTGTGTTTTTGTGGCGGGAGAAGGTAACTCTTGACCGGAGGGCACTTCTCCCGTAGAAAGTTGTGTTGTGGACAGTTGTGGTTTTTGTGGCGGGAGAAGGTAACTCCGGACCGGAGGGCACTTCTCCCGTATGGAGTTTGTGTTGTGGAAAGTTTTGTTTTTGTGGCGGGAGAAGGTAACTCCGGACCGGAGGGCACTTCTTCCGTATGGAGTTTGTGTTGTGGAAAGTTGTGTTTTTATGGCCGGAGAAGGTAACTCCGGATCGGAGGGCACTTCTCCCGTATGGAGTTTGTGTTTTACCCTCTGGACCGGAGGTTGGTTTCATCTCCCTTTGGGGCGAGCTGTGTGCATTTTACCCTTCGGGGCGGATTGTGTGTTTTACTCTAAGTGGCGGATTGTGTATTTTTACCCTGCGGGGCGGTTGTTTTGTTACTCTTCGGGGCGGGCTGTGGGCGTTATACCCTTCGGGGTGGATGGCTTTTTTCAATAACACTTGACGAGTTATTTTCATGGTTTTTATATGGTTAAAAGTTGTGATTGTGTTATTTTATGTGTTTAGAAGAGATATGTTTGACTTACATATATTTTTCAAGATATTGTGTTCTGATATTATGGATGGTTATATCTATGCGAGCTAATATGTTTTATATGCGAGCTGATTTTTTGATTGTTTATAGGCCGTGGTTTGATTATTCTCCAAGGATCTTGTGGTCTTGTGGGGATGGGAAGTGTGATTGCGATTGGTTATATATTTGCACGACCTATATTAAACTTATGGGTTTGCTATATGTATGGTTTGGTTTTGTACATGGTTTATGTTTTAGGTTATTGTGCTTGCGTACGACTGTAGGTCGGGAATGAATGGTTTTTGTGATTATAGGTCGATGGATATTTCAGGCCGTTCAACATGAAATATGGGGACTTTTAAGCGACCTCTTCTTCTGGGAGGAGCATTCTTCATGGGGTTGAGCGAGCTGATTTTTCAGAGGTGATGATGTTAGGTGGTGAGCTCTTGTCAGATGAGTGGCATTATAACAGCTCGATATTGAGAGATGGGCTATTGTGAATTATGGTGTGGGGTCTTGGTGATCTAACGAAATGGTTATGATTATAAGGTGATGTTGAAGTAATGATTATGGTTTGTGGTATGGAATGTTTTCTTGATCGACCTGTTTTAAGTCGAGTAAATGGCTTATGGTGTTTTGAATTTTCAAAGGCATATGATTGTATCTTCTTGTATTATTGCACCCGGGTATAGCTTCAGGCAGTGAAGGAAAGGTTTTATGGTCTCAGGTCGTCAGGAATGGAGTCTGGGGACTCGGCCTGGGGACTCACCGGTTTCTTCTTTCAAGAGGAGCATTCTTATTGGAAGATGATCGGGCTCAGCGAGCTGACCTATTGGAGGCCGCGGGCTTATTTGATGAATTTCTGTGAAGTGATTGGTACTAAAACTCGGTATATCGGGCTGGGTGATTCTAAAGTATGGCTTGGTAGAGTGGTGAGGTAGTTTGTGCGTGTTGTGTGTTTTATTTATTAATGATTGCTCTTTTAACGTTCTATTTTACATGTCCTACCTGATTTCGTGCCTCAATCAGCTAGACATGGGGGACTAGCTGATACGGACCAAAATGTCCATACGTAATATTATTTGGTATATGAGGGTATTTGTTGTAAGTGACCTCATTTCCTGGAAAAGGTGTTCTTCTGGGAAGTGAGCGAGCTGGATGATTTATTTGGAGAAGTGGGCGAGTTGATTTGTGGAGTACCGACCTGGAGTATAAGAATGGGTTCCATATAGGGTTGCGACCTTTTATGTTTTGTGTAGTGTTTGAGCTCGGTCTTGGGCTTTATGAATATCAAGCCTACGGGCTTAATGTGAGTGGTTTATGAAGTCTTGGTGGATTGTATGGAAAGAATAGTGGGCTCAGGCCTATTACGGTAAGAGATTTATTATTTATTGGAACTTAGCATATAAGAGGAATTCTAATTTTAAGTCAGTTGTATTATTTATGGAATTGTGATGGGAGAATGAAACTCTGGTTTGGGGAGGACTTCTCTTATCTCTATAAAAGGGGTGCATACCTCTCTTTATCTTTTAAGTTGAAGTTGAAGTTGTGTGTATCGTATTTTGTCTTAGTTGTACTTGAAGTATTCCTTTGAGCTACAACTTGCTTTTGACTTAAGTATCGGAGGGTTTTCGCGGGTCTGAACTCCGACCTGCTTGAAGGTGCTGTTTTGCAGGACCAGCTAGGTCGCCAGGAGGATATTCGGAGGTTTAGCAGATCGCTGTGATGTATACGGAAGCTGTTTTAGGTCGCTGATCTTATATTTTGAGGTTACTACCCCATATTCCTGGTAACCGATTTTTTTGGATTTATCATATGACTAATATCGTGATTATTTAAATCATTATTTATTTCTTTTAAGGCTTGTGTTAATTTTGAGGTATAATATTATTGCAAGAGGATGAGTTTACAAATATTATTTATTTGTGAAATAACATGTTTTATCTTTATGATTTAGATTTTATTCGCACCGATTTATGTGAGCCATAATATGTTTTGAAATAGTTTATTTAGTTATGATTCGGCCCTATGAGGTTTTTTTGGCTATATAGTCCGGATTTATATCACATTATTAATTAGTGAGCTTCTTTGCAAATTTATTAATTATGAGTCAGGGCTTATTACTTATTTTGATATATTTTATTGGACATTTTAGTTTCTGAAATTCTTTGCTTGTTTGTCTAAGTGAGGGTAATTAGTTCATATAGATCATTAATTACACGTTGTCTGATTGTGACCTGAAATATGTGTTATCTCAAAAACTATTATATTTAGATCAGTAGTTATATACCCTCATCTAGACAGTGGACACGATGCCTTAAATTATTTATTATTTTTCTTACTTTACTTGATGTTTTGTTACAACCCTAGTTATGAAAAGTTTGTAAAAAATCATTTATCTTTCGGGTCAGAATATTATGTCCTATTTTGGCTAGTTCAGCATATCTCAGGTCGATTGCTAGCAGTTTGGCTGGTTTCATAGTTTCGCTGTGCTGGATTTTAGCATTTTTTTGCTGATTTAGCACTCCTTCTGGTCGCATTCCTAGCACTTTGGTTGGTTTAATACTTTCGTTACGGTGGATTGATAGCAATTTTTGGCTGGTTGAGAACTCCTTAGGTTGGATTGTTATCACTTTACTTGATTCGATATTTTCGTTGTGCTGGATTGCTAGTACTCTTTGGCCTGACCTAGTTTTACCGCGTATTCCTTTATTTCCTAATCACAACTTTCATTGCTAGTCCATACGTATCTTACCCTTGTCTGGCACTTTGGAGATCAAGCTCTTCCCGACGTGTTAACAAAAATATAAACAAACAATAATTTAGTCCAATATTATAGAATTGATGAAATATATAACCAAAATATACTTTTTATTTCAACATAAAAAACTATATAAAGTATTTTGTTACAAGAATGTTGATCGAGGAACAGAGATGACAACATAAAGTTTGGCATACGTCTGGCCAATCGAGTCGATGATAGGTCCATGATTCCATATTTTATAGGAACGAAAAGTATTGAGCATATTTGACTAGGTTTGATTGATTATATTTTTTATTTGGAATATTCTAAATAGATAGTCCAATTTTTATATTTAACAGTATTTATTCAATTCATGTTATCTTTATAAGTCTTTTTACGCTTATATTTTAAAACTAATACTTTTCATTAAATAATTATAAGTAAAGAACAGTTTTTCATATTTGTAATTTTAAATACTTTTTTCTTAATCTGTGTAAAAATAAAATAAGATTATATATGTATATGGAGTTAGTATTATTTTGGTTTATCCCAAAATATAAATAAAAGTCAGGCACATATAATATTTCAATTAAATTACCCATCATTTTCATAATCACATTGAAATTAACCGTAAAACTATTAATATTATTAGCGAGTGTATTGAGACGAAATGGGCCGGGTATGCGACCCAAACAAAAACCTATCGGTTCAATATCCCTCACGGCACGTTGGATCCAGCCCTGACTGGAGGTCATATTGGGAAACTCGAAAGAACTTGCACTGTGTAAAGCAAAATTAACGCAGCTAAAACCCAGGCAAAAAGCCCTACTCCCTCGTCGTTGGCGTCTTCACAATTCTACACAATGTCCACCTTCGCCGCCAGATCATTCCTCCGATCCGCCACTACATCCGTTCGCAGCGCCACCGCCGCGAGACTCTCCGGCGGTGTTAAACCCAGGGCCGCTCCCTCTCCATTTCGCATCTCATCTCAAAAGCCGCTCTCAGCTCGGATTTTCAGGTTTTTATTTTTTTTATCACGCGTCATTAGCTGTGCAAGCTTTCATTTATCGGTCCCTGTTTTGAATCTATTTTTCTGTATTTAATAATTACTAATTCGTCAGTCATTTTACGTATTAGGTCACCTGTGGAGATGAGCAGTGTTAGTGTAACCTCGATGTTGCCGTACCACTCTGTAACCGCCTCTGCGGTGCTCAATTCCATGCTATCCGTTGCTCCTCGTGGTCAAGGTTGGAGTATTGAAGGTAAAATTTATTTTTTTATTTTCCTCTTCAATGTGAAATCTATGATTTTTGTGAGTTAGGTTTTATGATAGAATATTTTCGTTCCAGAAAATGAAATTGGTTGACATCTCGAAGAGATTTAGATGATTAAACACGAAATTATAATTTTAATGATATATTTGTGAATAATCATTCTTGAATCATCATTGGTAATTTATGGCTCGTGATTATATTTTGAAAATATTGCTTAATTGTGGTTTTTGTTGATTATTAAGTAATGGAATGTATGAGAAGATGACTGATATCCATGTCTATAGGAAATTAATTGATTCTATCATTGAAAATCACTTTTGTCTATCTTTTAGGTACGTAATTTAGTCTTGTGTAAATCATCCTAATACTACATGGTATTCATCAGATTGCAATGATGATGTATGATGACTGTTGGATGGTTCAAGCGAAGTTTTTACATGAGCACTAGGAGAGTGAATGCCTGCTAAGTAGAGTGCATGAATGAGCACGACACAAGGGATTGTCAATTTCTTGTAATTTTCATTCGGGAACTGTCAAATGTTAGGATTAAAAATTTTCTGTTTGAATTTGTTGCAATAATATTGGGTTCTGTTTGTTGCTTTTTAAAGATTTTCCAATGCTCATGACAATATGTGAATGAAAGCAAAAGATAATATCTTAAATTAAACACATTTCGTGTAAAAAATAATTATGATTATTTTATTTGTTCATACACAATGGGACCCTCTGCTGGCCAAATGGTGCCGAGATTCGAAATGCTAGCTTGACCTTTTTGACTCGGGCTCTTTTTCCTTTTTCTAGGGTTGTGAAACTGCTCATCGGCTAATTTCAGCTTGAAGATTTACCAAACATCTCCTTTTGTTTGAGCTGAAATATAAGCTTCAGACTGTAACTGGCTCTTTGGAACCATAGTCATGAATGATATATCTGCATTTTGCTAAACTAGTTCCTCATTTTCGTTGCCCTCAATAAGAAAATGATTATTTTTCGTGTATTGTAGATGGATGATTTGTTAGAATGTGTTGTGATGCGGTGCTTTTCGTGATTGTTCCATGGATGTCAATGGACATGTATTACTACACCTGGAGACATTTATTCTGCATTGTTGTGTTGAAGTCGAAGTTGTTAAGCTATCATTTGATAACCCCTAAGTCGGAGTGACTGGATCTAAAAACGTCTCTTGCAATATTTATGCAGAATAAGTTTCTTGTCAATACCTTATTGCAATTGCTATGTACTTTTTTATTTATGAAGCATTATTAGTTCCTTCTCTTTACCCCATCTTTTTTCTTCTTTGGAGAAAATTGCTATATATAATGTGTGTGAATACAGAAAGTTGATTGATTGTGCAGATTATTGATAGCAATCATTAGTGTTTTCTTGTGCTGTGGGAATTCTCATGGAGGATCAGTGCAAGTTTAAAATAATGATCTTTTATAATGAACTATTTTGCGATGAACCAGAAACAATGATTTCATATTGAATGACCTGGTTTAGGCATATACTCTTCCTTTTTTCTTTGTGTTTTCTCAGTTTTTTCTCGGATTATAACATGCTAAATGAAACACAATGATTTCATATTGAATGACCTGGTTTAGGCATATTTTCCTACCTTTTTTCTTCGTGTTTTCTCAGTTTTTTCTTGGATTACTGAGGCTCAAAGTGCTGAGTTTGGCACAAACTCGCTAATGAATTGAACAATATTCAATGTGCCAAATGTTAATGATTCAATATGAATGGCAATAATTTTGGGAATGGCAATAATCTCTAGAATGGGTATCAAGTTTCATCTCCTTTTTTTTCATCAAACAATAGAATACATGAACTCGAACACAAACTACGGCTTTTAGAAAACTAGCAAAAGAACCCTCTTTGTACAAAGGTAAATGAGCCTCTTTGTACAAAGGTAAATGAGCCAAACGCAAAACAAAAATTGACCACAAACATCACATCCTACTACCCTATCCAAGGGAGAGTTGGTCCTTGGGGAGATTGTACAACTCAAACACAAATCTAGCACGGACACGCACCACGAACTACAAGACACTCAACTGCCTCCTCGCATGTGGGTTACGCCCCTCAACCGGCAACAACACAAGGAAAAACAAGAAATAATATCTGAAAATACAAAGACAAACAAAAGGAAAAACAACAAAAAATAACATCAAGACACACACACCAACAGGAAACATATAACACAAGTAAAAAGAAAACGAGAGGGAGCCTCCGTCATCTGCCCGCACCCGCCACCTGACACAAAAGTCGCCATCACAAAACACTGCACCCACTTCACCCAAGTTGCTATCAAGCAAAAACCTCGAGCACCAGGGGCCTTTTAGGCTGAGCTGTAGTTAGAGTCGCATGGAAAGTCAGAAACACATATCCAGCCAAGAGAAGGGTATTGGAAGTGGAGAGAACAGAGGGTTTCCTTTCCTTCATTGAGAAGGGACAGAATATTGATTTTTTTCGTGTTTTTTTCTTCCCCTCATGAATAAATATATTTATAACCGTGAGCTTAAACACTATAGGTCGTCAAACGAATGTAATAGGGCACAGCTAAATTCACAGCCCAATTTCCAAATTTCTTTGTAAACTGAAGTTATTACAGAGCAACATGATACACATATCATCTGTAAGTCATTTGCATCAACTTCGAAATCAAAATGTGGGATGGATAAATATAATTATATGCTCTAGTTCAAATTCCAAATACAATGCCAAATTCAATCCCCAAAACAGAACCAATCAACAAAGTCTAAGAATAAAACCATACTTACACCATAAAACCACTGTCAAAACCCAAAAATTTAACTTCTCCATATCTGAGAATCGAGACATCATATACGGCAGAATCAAGAAACAATCTAATTCACACAACAACCATCAAAGCCAAAATTAGATTAGGCCGATTAATTAAAGAACTTCATGGGAAAGAAAACTTAAAACCATAATTTTTTGTATACCAAGACAACACTGAAAATAAACTAAACTCCAACAGCATGACTTTTGCATAGGTATTTTCGAGATTATTCAGCAACACTAACCAACTCATACTCTACTAGAGACAGATTGTTGTCCTCTTTCACCACAAATGTTGCCGGTTCAGTAATCTCGACAAGGCCCCACTTGTCTACAGCCATCCTCATTGAACCCTTGAACATGTCAATCTTAGCATTCCGGAGTATAACAGTATTACCTGGCTTCATCAGCTCAACTGCATTGGATTTAAAGATTTTAATCAGCTGAATGCCCTAGAAATTAATGAAATGGTTAACTACCAATTAATTTATAACCAAAAAACTTCTCAAAAACTGGAGGCACACTAACATTTGCTAAATTTGCAATCACCAATACATGAAAATTACAATCAATTAAATTCAGAACAATTCATCTATAATCTCGAATGCATTTGAATAATAAGAAGAAAAATGTTAACTTATTTGAATAATAATAAGAAAAATGTCAACTTTCTCCCCCTCCGGTAATTTCACCTAAGAATAAAATTCCATTTCTTCAATGTTTGGAACATAAACCTAATTAAGATTATCGAGTATGTGATTCACCGGGCGAATATACATTATTTCCCACAAACTACTAGAGTATCAGCACGAAAATTAATTAAAATTCTCAATACAAAATAATTATAAATCAAGTAATTTAATTAGCAGCTTCAGCGAAAATTGTTGAAAAATATCCACCGACCAGAGACAGAAAGCCCCTTCATATTAAACACTAGCCACCAATCAAACAACCCCAAAATTTATTCAAAACCCTACAAGGAAAATTAATCTCCATTTCAGGAACTTACAATTACAAAGTAAAATATATAAACAAAACAAACAATAAACACGGCCAGATAATAGCTCATACAATTAAATTGGCCCCGAAAACAACAACATATGAAATTTTATTTCGATGGTGTGCATAAGAGAGAAATTCAAAACCTTGATCATTACGAGCGGTGAAGAGTATAGTCCCAGTTTCATCGCCTATTAAACATTCGGCGATCTTCGTGTTCTGGTTCTGAGGCCCACGAAATGTCGGGTTTCGAGGCTTCTTGTCGAGGACGGTGTTGGAATTAACTACTTTTACCACCATGGTGTGCCCATTTGTGCCCGGCTTCAGAGATTCGACTTTAACAAACACCGGTTTTCGCAGCCCCGGCTTGGTAGCCGCCGTGCCGCTCTGTTGCTGCGTTGCCGTCGACGGCGCCTTGGTTGCCATGAGAGAGAGAATTGTCGTTTGGTCACTTTCTCAGTCTTCGATTTAGGGCGTGGTCAAATAAGAAACCCTAACCAAATCTTTAATACTTTACTAAAATAAAAATGTGATCTTTGAAATTCATCGTAACTATAGAATTTTCGGGAGTCAAACGATGCTGTTCACCATTTCGGTCCCATTTGCTATGTTTTCTTGGGCCCATTGGCTTTTAAACTTTTTAAGTTTCTAGACGTGTGCACGACTAACCCGAAAGAGAAGCCAAGCCCAAGTTATCAACTGGGCAAAGCAAAATTAGGAAAATGTCAGGATATTACTGTATTTTTTTTCTTATTTTTATCTCTAATGAGTTATTTTTTTATATTTACTATCTTTTTTGTTTTTCATACCATTTGGTTAGAAATAATCTCAATATTACTATTTTTGGTATATATAATTTTTATTTAAGATAAATTGAATAATCTATCTATCTATCTATCTATCTATCTATCTATCTATCTATATATATATATATTAAAGGAGAGGTCTGAAGAGGGAAAAAAAGATGAGTAGGAAAGAGAAAAAATATCACGTAAATGCCATTTAGGATTTTTTTTTTTTTAGTTATGTAGGAATTTCTTAACATAATTATGATAGATACCTTATTTAATATTATTATGATTTGATTTCTTTTTTTAATTAAAAAACCACCTTGGATTAGTTTCCTCTTTTAATTATGTAGGAATCTTCTTAACATAATTAGAATAGATACTCTAATTAATATTAAAATAATAAAAATTAATATTATATATATATACATATATACATATAATATATATATATATATATATATATATATATATGTTATTTTCAAATCTAGTTTCCTAGGTGTCCATTCTTTTGTTTTTGAGTACTAATTTTTTTTTTAGGAA
>BMAC01000670.1:314803-358109 GCA_014905375.1 Phtheirospermum japonicum
ACGTGACGAATTTGATATTGTTGGATTCGAAATAAAAAAAAAAGTTAAAAAAAAACAACTCAAAATGAAAATCTTTTCATTAGTACGAATTTACTATATTCCGCCAAAATTGATAAAGTAATGGATGCAATATATTTAACCAAGAGTGGTGTATTTCTCATATATAGACACAAATAATACTTTCTACAACTGTTAAATCTAATAGTGGAATTATTCTTAATGTAATATCTAATGACATAATATTTCTTCTTCTTCGAAAGGAAGAACTAGGCATTCTAGATTTAGGGTTACTTTTAATATCCACCAAGATTTCGATCATTACTGGTACTCCACTTGAAAAATTAATGGCGGATGCGCATCTCATTATTTGGGACGAAACTTCAATGATGCATAACCATTATTTTGAAACTCTGGACAAAATATTGAAAAACGTGATGACATTGCAAAATACTTCTAATACACAACTTCCACTTGGTAACAAAATAATAATTCTTGGTGGAGATTTTCATCAAATTTTATCGGTTGTTCCAAAAATACTAGACCATACATAGTTCACACAGTGATCAAATATTCACATTTATGGACTCATTACATAGTTTTGAAGTAGACAAGAATGTGGTGCTACAAAATCACAATTCAGATCCCAATTGTGTCAAGTTAAATAAAGTTTTTAACTTGATAAATAGTATAGGAGATGTAATATTTGGAGGACAAAATGATGGTATCGTTCAAATTGAAATCTAAGTTATCTATTATTGAAAGATGATGGTGACCATGTTTTGTCAATTGTGGCGAGCACATATCCACAATTTGGAAAAACTACTGAATGTTTCGCTTATTTGGAGGGTCGGGCTATTCTTTCCCCAACACTTGATGTCGTCGATTTGATTAATAAATATATGATGTCATAAAATTATGGAGAATGTGAAGTATATCTTAGCTCTGATGCATGCAAATCGGACTCAAACATTGAGATATTGTATGACGTCCACTCACTAGAGTTTCTAAATACCATTAAATGTTATGGATTGCCTCTATGCTAAAACTAAAAATTAGAATTCCACTCATGTTGTTGAGGAATATCTATCATTCCCTTGTGTTGTGTAATATTAGTTGTTAACTTAACGGTCATATTGTATAGGCTAATATTTCTCAAGGAAGCAATGCAGGTGAATTGTTGTTAATCCCTAAAATGACCGTCACACCATCCAGTTCGAGGTTCCATTTCAAGTTCCAACGATGACAATTTCTGCTGATCGTGTCATATGCTATGATGATCAACAAAATTCAAGGACAATATCTCTCTCAAGTTCGAATTTTCCTAAAGAAGCCTGTTTTCAGCCATGGTCAGTTATACGTTGCTATATCAAGGGTGACCAATCGTATGGGTTTACAAATATTGATCGACGATGATGAGAATAAAAATAGTAACAAAACTACAAATGTTGTGTATAAGGAGATTTATCATAATTTGTAAAGTATATTTCGTCTAATAACAATCCTTTTATGAATCAGGTTATATCATTTTGAATACTATTCGATCTTTAAATAATACTTAGATGATTTATATATAAGGAGCAGTTATGGTAAAACCATCTCTGGTGTGAGAACCAGTGATGGTTCTTACCGAAATACACACACACACACACAAAGATATATATAACTTAAGTATACATATATACAATTACTTATTTAAATATTTTAATACATTTTAAACAACTTTTTTTACTTTAAATAAAATAAAATAAAAAATTATCGTGCAACGCACGGGTACAATACTAGTTTATTTAATGTACTATAACCGATATATCACCCTCAATCACTGTGATATGTGGTTCCAGAATTGAACCTTTCGGATTCTCATCTCATTTTTCAACCAAGTCAACTCAATATATATTTAATCTATTTATGTTTATATGTTATTTCTATTCAGTCTAATAAATTAGCATATATCTACAATAGCAATGCATCTGTTTGACTTGTTTTATTGAAAATTATAAACTATGGTTTTTTTATTTAATTCTGTTATTTAATTTTTATACTAACTAATACACGATCATGTATTTTTGTTAAAGTATTTGGACCTACTGATAGGCGGTGTTCTGTTCTTCGGTGGCAAGGTCGATAGCTTAAACAATGAAACTACTATCATAGAGATCAAATAGGTACTCACATCGCGCAGTACGAATTGCTAAGAAAACCTGCTTTGGAAAGTTTATGGAACTTCAAAATTTCAAAGTGCAATCCCAGATAACACACAATATATTATGCAGGGAGGTGGCCCAAAGTAGGAATGACGAGTTGTGGGTTGACATGAACGGTAAAATCGTTCGCTGTTGGAGAGAGTAGTTTGTCGTCATTACTGGGTTAAAGTGTATTGGGTCTTGCAACAAGTCTGGGATTGAAAAAGTCTGTGGTGGTACATATGACAAGTATTTTGCTCGATTTGATTCACTTACCAAACAAGTCTTCCACCACAGATTTATCATAGGAAATCTCATAACTGGCGAAGATGTTGTCAAGATTGCTTCTCTGCACTTGCTTGTCAATTTTCTACTTGGTTCTCAATTGTCATTGTTGGTGGACCATTCTTACGTCTACTTATTAGACAGTATTGCAGCAAATGAATATCCTTAGGGTAAGGAAGTCTATCAATTCACCATGTAACATTTAAAGGGCCAGTGTTATGGGAAAAAAATAGTGTTGTAAATAATTACGAGAAGGGGCAAAGTCGTTTCATATACTATAGATTGCGTGGTTTCATTATATCATTACAGTGGTGGTTCTATGAGGTATGTGAGAATGCGATTGGTATAGTGTGTATGCCCGTTGGACAATCTTCAATACCGAGGGTGCGAAAGTGGAGGTCCATATGGGAACAAAAAAACAAAGACATCAAGGCAAACTTTCTCTATTTACCCCCAAGGAAGGTAACATAATTAATATTTTTCATTACACATTGTTTTCATTAATTTACTTAAAATGCACATTAACTGATACACATGTGTATTAAAAAAAATTGTGCTTGTGTCGCAGTTCAAAACATAACTGCAACAAAGGAGGAGCAAAATTTACTAGAGTTGGGTGATTTCTTCAAGGGTCGTAACTAGTGGTTGCGTTGTGAGGCCCCACCACGTTCTTTATGGAGATATATACCTACTGATTTGAGTAGTAAGTTGGATGAATTGTCCTGAAAACAAAATGTAATTGCGATCGATATGGAGAAACTTAAAGTTCTATTCTAGGATTTCTTTGTTGATGTGTTATCTCGACTTCAGTCGATACAAGATGCAGTTGTGGTTTTTTTTTTTTTGCTAACACTTTTATTCAAAAATTTTTTACTATGCACGTCGTGAATTTGTTATATGTAATTATTAATATACAATAAATCATCTTTATTCCTAAGGTACTTCCTAACATAAACACGGATTGCGGCAAAGGTGGTGATGCCGAGGTTGAAAAATTCTGAATTATTGTGCACCATCTTGCATAGAGCAGCCCACATATTCTTTTTATATATAATATGCCATATCTATGACTATAAAATAACTCTTTTTCTATATTTTGTTTCATTTTTAAGGACACTGCTAACGAACCAATGAACTCCTACATACAGTCGCTTGATGATATCGAGCCTGCTGATATTGAGGTGCCGACACAGTTGTTTGAGGAGCTAGTGAAGAGTGCTACTAAACAAACCACACACTCTCATCAACGTGATATTGCAAATGGGCAAAGAAATGAAAATCTACGTCATAATTGTATTCTATTATGTGGTGTGAAGCCTCTCACTTTCTCATTTCCCAATGATGTGCGACTTATGCGTGCTTGATTGTTTGTTTAAGCTAGAAAGTTATATCCATGTTATTAAGTTTTGTTCATATTATTGTTCACATCTCGGTTATATATATAAAAGACTATGTGTGTTGGTACTCGGATGACACCATCATATTCTGAAAATATTTTTATTTTATTTATGTATAAATATCTTATATCTATTTTGCCAAACCATCTAACAATTACCATTTTTTCATCGTTATGCATCTATTCATTTATTCAAATGAATACTAGGTTTGTTATTTTCTTATTTACTTTTTTTCTTATCATAACGACTAGCATTTTATGTAAGAACGTTATATATATATATATAATGTGTGTGTGTGTGTGTGCATACACACATACATTTACATTGTCACTCATAACTCTTATATCAAACTATTTACCTCATTTATTTATTTATTTTTATAAATGTCAAGGCACATTATGATTTAAGTTATCAATCATGTTTAATCAGAAGGCGGCAGATATTACTGACACAGTTGGCGCACCACCTCTTGTTAGCAACTTTGGATCAAATTTTGATCACAAAGACATTCAGTTGTCGAAGCCATCATTTGACGCTATCTTGTTTGGTGTTAAAGATAGCATGTCGAATTACCCAAGAGGTGTTACAGCTACTTCGATTGTGAAAGAGGTACTATTTTCCAAACTTCACATTCTGATTCTTTACTTATCCGGGGTGTTAGAATATTTATTACAAATAAATTATTATGTATATTTAAAGGAAATCAATCCGGTAGTTTTTGGCTAACATTATTATGCAATTTGGTAGTTTAATTTAATTATTTCACAACATCACTTGAAAATCTATCTACTAAGTAAATTTTTTTTTTTGAATTAGTAGTCTAAAAAATTTCTTCCACAACCAGTTTTTGACATTTTTATTCAAAAGAAATCAACATGCAATGTACTACTTGTTTAGTTTTATATAGTATTTTTTACACATTTCGATAGATTCTCGAGTATATATTGATAAATAATGTACTCTTAGTACTCACGGTGACACATAATTAACACACTCTCATCTTTTAGAATGGGTTCTCACTCTACTTGTTTATTTTAATTTCACTATCTATTTAGGTTGTTCTTGAAAAACAAAAGAAGAAGATTTTATAGAACAAACGCACAGGATCATGTCCATCGATGATTACTATTGAACCTTAGAAGATGAGAAGAAAACACATGATTTTGATGCGTGGTAGCAGAAGGGGATCCTAATACATCCAAAAAAGACCCCTAATGGGTATATGTTTCCGTTAGATTTTTAATTTTAGTTTTATAGTTCACTTATTTAATATTCTATGCTTTATTACATATATGGATATGAACCTACCTCCTGGGTGAAATTTCTTCTTGCCTTTTTCTCATTTTTAAGCTTCACTTATTAAAAGTTGAGATGCGGTGACATAAAGCCTTCATATAACTTTATAGTGGTGCATTGATTAACGCATATTTATCCTTATTTTTATTAGTATTTTAGTTAGTTTTTCTTATTATTTTTGGTATAAGTTGGGTAGATTAAGTTTAATTTCGTAATTTTATACTTCCAACTTATTTTATCGAATTATGATCTAGATTGATGCAAATAGGTGATTATTCTCTGTTTCTCGTCTTATAGCTAAGTAACCGGAGGAGCTCAGCGCATAAGAGACGAAGTTCAATGATTAAGAGATGAGAATCGAGCTTTCTGGCGAAGAAGTAGCAAAAATTGGAGTTAGCGGTAGCCCTTACCGCTACCATTACCGTTACCTTACCGCTGAAGATGGACAGAGAGCTCCCAGACCAAACTAACGGTAACCTTAGCGGTACCTTATACCGTTAGTTTAACCATTAGGAAACGATAGAGAGGTTTAGCGGTATACTTAACGATTACTTTCTTACCGCTACCAACACCGCTACGGATGGACAAAGACTACTCAGAGAGGGTTAACGGTATAGTTAGTGGTAACTCATACCGCTAAGTCTTACCGTTACCGGCCCAGAAACATGTTTTTACCCTAACTTATGCTCCAAGACATGGGAAAACTATATGAACCCCTCTCCAAATCCGTCCCAAAACACACATATCACCATAATAGTCCTATTTTTGGTCCTTAGACACAAAAACAACATACTTTTACATCCCATATCATAATAAAAGATTGAGATCGAAGATTCAAGAGTCACAAGTTCCAAGCTCCAATTTTTAGTTCGTGATTCAATTTTCGGCCAAGATCCACACGTTTTCCTTGGAATAGCTGGAGAATTTACTACACTTTTTAGTTCCAATAAGTATTCTAAACCTTTTCAATTGCTTTCTTAGTTTAATTCATGCAATTAGGTAATTACTTTTATTTATTATTCTTGAGTTAGTTTCATGCTACAAGCTTATTACTTTGGATATTGGATTCGTAATCTTTCATTTTAATTTAGTTCATTTAATTCATGCTTAGTTGTTGAGATTTATTCTTGAGATTAATGATTCCGTTTATGTTTCGCTTATGATAATTGCTTACGTTCATGCTATTTATTTTCGTTGAAGTTCTATGCTTTTGATTTCATTATTGATATTTGAATTCGTACATGCTTTCGTTTGCTTGCTTTGATTCCCTTAAGATTAACTCATGCTATTTAGTTTTCTTTAGTTAATTAGTTTTCATTAATGTAATTGAGTTTTAAATTGTTAGATAATAACAAAAACAAACAAAACCCCCAAATTGTACAAGTATTCGTGTTACTTTGTGATTAATAAACATTTGAGATTCCGATTGCTTGTTCCTTGAGATCGACTCGGTTTAGCTTATGCGAACTCGTACTCTTGCGAGAGAGCTTTTGAATAACTGACAAATATTTATAAAGTAGTAACACAAAAGTTTGAATCATGCATGTTTCTAGTAAGAACTGGTTTTTCACACTCAATGGGCCTGGAAAGTTTTGGGATGACACGGTAAGAACCTAAATGGTCCTAAAATTATTATATTCTCATTCCAACGAGTACTTCTAAGCGATTATAAACTTTGTTTAATCTTTTTTCACCCAGCACGTTGACGTGATCTTCTACTACCTGCGGAAGATTGCATTATACGTAGATGTTGACGTGCATAATCGTTACACAACCACGAATGATTTTCTTTGAGCAATCTATCATGATTTTATACAAATTGTATGCATTAAATCCATTAGATACCACAATCATAAATGCACACAACCCTATTGTTGACTATATATTTGGTTACAAAATGATTTGCGGGACTTCTTGGTTTGAAGTAGACTACATATTGTTTCCTATTCATATTCAACTAAGTAAAGCAGGCCACTGGATATTAGGTATATTTTCACTTCAAGATGGGTTATTCTTTGTTTACAATGCACTCCATTTGGATGAGGTTCATGCCGCTGTTGCCGAGGCAGTCAAACTCTACTCTACACTTATACCATTATTTCTGGATATGGTGGGATTTTATATTTTGAGAAAAGACATAAACACCCGATATGGTGGGTATGAAGGGAAATAATCACCGATCCCTTTGAAGTTGTAATTGCTGATAATTTACCAATGCAACAACCCGGGTGAGTTTTTCACTTTCCTGTATTACAGTTTTGTACCATCAACATATATTTGTCATTATTGAATTTCTATCAATAACTGAAACTTTCTTGTGTTTTGTCAATATTCTGTTCTATTTCAGGGATTGTGGGTTACACATGGTGACATATGCTGAATATTTTATCTCAGATGATGATATTCCAGTAGACAATTTTGATGCTAAGGTCCACCGAAAACGACTTGCTTTTATGTTGTGGAATCATAGAAGAAGAAGATTGTCGAGGGCTATAATAGTGAGGATGAGTCACCCAACCCATTACCAGAGCATATAAGGGGAAAAATTCAAAATCAAAATGTGAAATAAGTTTCCTGGTGGTCTACATGAATGGGATCGAACACTTCACGTGGTCATTTGGCCCTTAATGATTTATAACATTATTTTATTATCGATTGTACTACTTTTATTATGTGTTCTTTTTGATGTGTTTAGATAATATTTTCTGTGCTAGTTTGCTGGTAACAAATTATCGGGGAAGTTTAACTTTTATGTTTTTATCTACTAAACCTAGTAGGTCCCTCTTTTTATTTACCTACTATGTAATCCTGCAACATCACTAGTAGGTTTATGTATTGATTATCAGTTGTGGTGGACACTAGTAGGTTCCTTTTTATGTTTTGAATATTTATGATTGTGTGTCGTTTATCTATGGAGTTTATCGTACATTTATTATTCATTAACTATTTTTTCATACGATGTAGATTACATCTATCTCAATCGTTGTATTTATATGTCTACCGTGGTTTATGAAGTTCGTGTATGGAATGTTTATGATTTGTTTAGCGAATTCATATCAAGTTGCATATTCGTTTACCTACCATTTATTTTTAGAATTTACGGTTTATTTATTATTTTTATGCTCCAATTATTCTCAACACTGTACTATGTATCCATTCATTTCTCTTAAGTTCATTTTCTAGTTAGTTCTTTTTATGAATTTGGATACACCACCCGAATGGGAAATTACTATTACATTCATTTATTAACTATTATTGTTACTTATTTCCTTCCCCTGTACAACACGTCTGCAAGCCATCGATCATGTGTGTTAGAAACAAATTATCAATTCCAGAATAAACACATGATTTATTGCTTATCAACTCTTATGTTGTAATATGCACCAAACAATTAAGTCAGTTCATTCCAACATACTTGGATATATGTGGTCTATAATACTAATATAACAAAAACTAATAAGGGGAAGGGTTCTAATGACAAAATAAGCATTCTTATCAAATGTCTTTGAAATGGTTGATATTTGAAATTAAAATAAAAACAAGGGCCAGTATGCCAATGTCAATAAAATTATTCATATCAAATGTTGTCAATAAACACTTTAATGAGTTGATGGTAGATCCCTACAAGTCTTGATGTTGTGCCCTTTTCCTCCACATTTTTCACATTTCGTTTTATGGGGGTATTCGCCTACAAAAGGTGTCCGTAGTCTTTTCGACCGACCCGATCTTACTCTTCCGATCGGAGGGAGAACGACATCATCGTCCACACCATCTTGATTTTCCATGCCCCTTCACACTGAACATGATAAACGGACTCTTGATACGTTGCTACCATAATCTCTTTATAATAATACTTCAAAAAACATGGAATCGCATTTTCATTCCGCCCTCTTAATATGCTTAAAGCGTGTGCATATGGGAGTTCATCCATTTGGAAAAACTTACATGTGCACGATTTCTCTTGAAAATCAACCACAAAAATTGACCAGCCAACTGACACCTGAAATGTTCTGTCATTCATTTTGTGTACCTATTATATCCCACAACAAACACAAATAGAATAATATATAAGTGTAAATACAAATATATATAAAATATAATAATACTCACCGTCATCTTCAATGAAATCTTATAATTCTCTTCTATCATATCTTGGCACTTTCTAGTCAGAGTCGTGAAAGTACGTTTCGCTTCATCAGCGTTTGCATCGTTCCATTTTTAATGTAACGCCCTTAAAAACTGTAGAGCTGTCAAAAATGAGCTCGGCCCAGCCCTTTTATAGATGGTCTTGGGCTTTTATTCCATTGGCCCAAAAATTCGGGCCGGATTTAACCCGACCCAGATGGCCCGACGGGCCGCTCGGGCTTGGGCCTAAGAAGCCCGGACTGTTTCTGGGCCAAAAAAGGCCCGACATATTTTTATTTTTTTCGCTTTTCTCTTGGTCTTGGGCCGAATTTGCAGAAATTGGGCTTCACACAGTTTAATTGTTCTCGCTGCAAAACAAATCAAAAGAAATGAAATTGGGGAAAATGGGTCAAAAACACTCAAACCCTACCTGAAGCCGTCTATCCCTCATATTTTTGACCACCATCTGTGCACTCAAGGTACCATTGCAAGGCTACTCTCTCAAGGCACATGTGACTTCAATTAGTTTGCAAGATACAGTTAGTTCCTGGCCAGCAACCATTGCAAGGCTATTCTCAAGGTTATATCTTGTTTCCACATTTTTTTTTATGTTTCTTTATACTTATATAACTAGATTAATCAGGCTGATCAAAGTTTTTCCAATTGTTTTATTATATTTAATTCTATTTTCAAGAATTCATAAGGTCGCGATTGGGGTATTATTTTATTTTTATTCCCTCCCTTGAAAGACTTTTTTATTTTTTATTCAAATAAATAATAAAGAAGTGGATTTTTTTTGTGATATTATGTAAATTAATTGGAAAGGTTGTTAGATCTATTAGAATTTTATTTTTCTGTGATATTTTATTTTTTAGGTTTTTCTGTGATATTATGTAAATTAATTAGAAAGGTTGTTATTCTTCCATGACACCCTGCCTGTTAATTTTTCTGTGAATTTTCAAGAATTTATAATATCACAATTCATGCCAAGACACCCTGCCTGTTAGAGTTTTTCTGTGATATTAAGTAAATTAATTAGAAAGGTTGTTATTTGATAATATATAATGAATTGTGATATATTGTTTCTGAGTTATTATTTCTCACTGTTAGTACAAGGACATGGGATTGTCTTTCTCTACATCTCTTTTCTTGAGTTTTGTCTCTTTGAGCATTAACTTTTGTTTGTTTTTAATTTGGAGGCGAAAAAGATTGATATGCCTAGTCAATAGTCTTAGAATATCATAATGTTATTATTTTTATTATATTATAAAGAACACGGAGTGCTCAAGCTGCTCAACTCATGTGAAATAATAATAATAATATTGTTGATGTTGTTATTATTTTTGTTTTATTATAAATACTCTATTTTAAAAAATTTATGACCTGTTTTGATGGGATATTAGAAGCTGCATATATATACTTCTTTTATTAATGTATGTAGATGTGATGCATAGTCATAATTAATTATATTCAATATTAATATATACACTGCTCAAAATTAATATTTAGTTATTGTTGCATAGTTGTATATGTGTTGAATTATGAATTAATATTTAGTTATTGTTGTTTGATTTTAGACATGGATACTGATCAAAATACGGATGATGACTTGCAAGTGTTGGGATCTTCGCCTACTCCTACTACTACTCCTAAGAGCACGACAGCGTCAACAATGGAAGGTGATAATGCTTCCTCTGGTCTTAAGTCTAAGAGAAAAAGTATTGAAAATGTAAGTTCCAGTGATGGTAAAAAATCTAAGGCGTGGGATTATTTTACAGTGGTTGGAGTAGTCGATGGGGTAGAAAAATGCCAATGCAATCGTTGTAAGAAGTTTTATACGTGTCGATCTGGGGCTGGAACAAGTCATTTGAACCGTCATATTAAAAAGTGTTTTAAAAGTCCTAAGTCCAGTAATTTAGGTTCTTTGTTTGAGGGTCAAGCTGCACTTTTGAATAAGTGGAAGTTTGATAGTATGGCTTATCGTGATGCTCTGTCTAGAAGTATTATTCAGCATGACCTTCCATTTAGCTACTTGAATCCTGAATTCAGATCTATTAGTAGAAACACTGCAAAAAGTGATTGCTCAAAATTATACATGACTGAAAAGCAAAAGCTAAAGAGTTTGTTAGCCAATCTTTCTGGAAGAATTTGCTTGACTTCTGATGTATGGACTTCAGTTACTACAATGGGTTATATGGCTGTGACTGCTCATTATGTTGATGAAAACTGGAAGTTAAATTCTAAATTACTTTCATTTTATAATTTAGATTGTACGCATTCTGGGTTAGAATTGTCGGCAAAATTGCTTGATGTGCTTAAAGATTGGGGAATTGAATCTATAATATTTTCAATCACTTTGGACAACGCCTCTAATAATGATAACATGGTAAAAATCTTAATAGAGAGGCTTAATTTGCGAAATGGGTTGTTATGTCTTGGTGAGTTTTTTCATGTGAGGTGTTGTGCACATGTTTTGAATCTTATTGTTCAAGACGGTTTAAAGGT
Source organism: Phtheirospermum japonicum (assembly GCA_014905375.1). NCBI lineage: Eukaryota > Viridiplantae > Streptophyta > Magnoliopsida > Lamiales > Orobanchaceae > Phtheirospermum > Phtheirospermum japonicum. The sequence continues at coordinate 326,595 of BMAC01000670.1, forward strand.
GGCGAGTGATGCTTTGAAAAGAATTAGAAAAAGTGTCAAGTATGTGAAGGCTTCAGAAGGGAGGTTGAGGGATTTTTAAAAATGTGTTGATGAGGTGAACTTAAATGATGTAGGTGGAAGTTTCTTGCGGTTGGATGTGGTTACTAGATGGAATTCGACATTTATGATGCTTGAAAGTGCAATTAAGTATCGTCGTGCATTTGTTTGCTTGAGATATATAGATAGAAACTACACATTTTGTCCAACTGATGAAGAATGGGAACGGGCAGAAAAGATATGTGCTTTCTTAGCCCCATTTTATCATATTACTAACTTGATGTCTGGTTCATTATATCCCACTTCCAACTTATATTTCATGCAAGTTGCAAGCATAGAAATGAAGTTGAATGAACTTGTCAATTCTGAAGATGAAGTAATAAAAGAAATGGCCGTGGATATGAAGGTTAAATTTGATAAGTATTGGGAGGAATATTCTGTCATTCTTGCATTTGGATCCATTCTTAACCCAAAGGGAAAGTTGCAATTCTTGAACTTTTGTTATAAGAGGCTGGATCCAGATATTTTTCAAGAGAAGGTGAATAGTGTAAAGAGAGCTTTGTACAAACTCTTTAGTGAATATGAACAAGTTGGAGTTGCATCTAACTCATCAAAAGAATCACAACTACACTCAATGGCAAGTGGAAGCTCATCATCTAATACCACGTCATCCATTCTTGATGTAAGTCCTTCGAGCTTCTTCTTTTCTTTCAATTTATTGGTTTATTTATAATATACAATTAATATTTTTTAGATTATTTATAATTTACAAATAATATATTTAATTTATTTATAATATTATTAATATGTTTCAATTTATTTACATTTAATACTTTAGTATTGTTTATGTTGTACTTGTTTAATTGTAGGAGTATCATCAACAAATGAGACGAATGACTTCAAATGAAGGTAAATCTGAACTTGATATATATTTGGGTGAAGAATGCATTGTGGGAAATGATGTAGATGTGCTAGAATATTGGAAGGTGAATAAACATCGATTCCCTCGACTTGCTATTATGGCTTGTGACATTTTAAGCATTCCAATTACAACAGTTGCTTCAGAATCTACCTTTAGCATTGGTGGTCGGATCTTGCATAAGTATCGAAGTTGTTTGCTGCTTGAAACTGTGCAAACTCTCATTTGCACGCGTAATTGGTTGCATGGTTTCAAGGAAGTTGAAGCTTTAGGTAACAATTAATAATATAACAATCTTTTTATTTATTTCTTGTGATTATGGTTATTGACTTTTTCTTTTTATATAGAAATGAAAGAGTCAGAAGAGAAACATTTCATGGGAAGGGAAGATTCCAATACGCTTGAGGAGGATGAAGATATTTGAGTAGTGATGAGATTAAGACTTTTAATATGTTTATTTTCTTAATTTGGAGTTATTGTTATATGTACTTTTTAATTGGGATTATGATTATTTTGTTTGGACTTTGCTATGTATTTGATTATTTTTTTTTGGACTTTGCTATGTATTTTGAGACTTTTTTATGTATTTGAAACTTGTTTATGTTGTCTTTGAGTATTTGATCTTATGTATTCTTATGTACTTATTAAATAGGAAAAGGACAATAATTATTATGTTTGAACTTTGGTATTTATTTGAGATTCAAGTTAACTTTTTAAAATGTATTTTTGACTTTTAGTAGTTAAAAACCAGGGCCGATTTTGGCCCAATCTTGGCCCAGTAGCCCGATGGCCCGTGATGGGCTGGGCTGACTTGGAAAATTATAAGCCCGATTATATTCTGGCCCAGCCCAACCCAGCCCACCCACACCAATTGGCCCGTGGCCTATGGGTTGGGCTGGGCCAGCCCGCCCGTATGACAGCTCTAAAAAACTGTAATAGAGTTGTTATAGGTAACTCCCTTGCAAATCTTAATGTTGTATTCACTGACTGACCGCGTTAGATGTCATCGATAAGAATTGATTATGTGGACAATGTGTCTGAGCCCATTGATCAACTCCCACACCCTCAATGTATTCGATAATTCTATTATCCATTTTTTAAACTCATTCATGTGTACGTTGGATTCATCTATAGTGTACGTTGTTGCAGTTGCAATGAATGTTTAACGTACCACTTTCGTATTTTTCCTGAAGTGACGTTTCGGATTATTTTCAAGATGATGCGTGCAAAAACATTCCGCCACCTCGCACTAGTACAAAAATACCATTCTAGAACAGACATTCTAGAATGCCTCAGGAGGCTACGTTCTAAAATTTCGTCCAGTGGTATTTTCTTAATAAAAGAGTCACATACTAGAAGGTCTTTAAAAAAGACGTTCCGGTATATTCGACATCTAGAACGTCTTTAAAAAAGAAGTTCTAGTATATACAATCATTTAGAACGTATTTTGAAAAGGCGCACTAGTATATCATATTATTTGGAATGCCTTTCTTAAAGATGTTTTAGAATATAATTAAAAAAAATTACTTTCGTCACCGACAACACAAATCTCGTTTGCCCTACCTTCCCTTCCTCTCCTCCTTCAATCCAAATCTCCACTCTCCGCCTTCCCCCGCCACACCCCTAAGACCTCTACCGCCCCCTCCTCCCCCTGCTTAAGGAAGCCCACTAATAAAACCCCCTTTCCCTTCTCTTCGACCAAAGCATTCTTCTTCTATCCTTTCCTTCTGCAGTCCGACAATGGCCACCTATCGAAATCACTTTCTGCCGGCACCTTGGCTGAGGCGGATGTGGTGGAGGAGGCCGCCGAACAGTATCAGAATGATGGCGGTGATGTTGCCATTGCTACAAAGCCTAAGAAAGGAAAGGTCAGGCTGCTCTTGAAGAGGGACAAGGTATGTGTATTGGGAGTAATTTATAATTTAATTTTAAAATCTGGTTTGTGGGTTTGGATGTGTTTATCGGAGATGGTAAATTGGATTTGCTTTTACTTCTTTTTTAGTTTCAGTCTTATGAATAAATTTTATTTGCATTTACTATTTCAAGCAACTGTTGTGGTGAATGGGTTTTTTTGTTCAGTAGCTTTTTACTATGACTTGTGTTCTTTAGATTTCAGTAGATTTTTTGGAGTGAGATTCGTAGAGTTTTCTTTTTAATTATTGAAGTGTTCTTATAAAATCGGGTGTACAAGGGGTGTTGATATATGCCTCCAATAAAAAAAGTGCGTATTTCAATCCCATTTGTTGCCGCTATCATCTCTCTCCCTCTTTGTAATTTGATCTTGGTTTCAGTCTCTCACTCTATAATTCTCTCTCTCTCTCTCACTCAAATCTCAATCAACTCCATTTTTCAGCTGCAGGTTTCCGTTTCGATCACTGCAGGTCCTGTTGCTTCTATCAATCCATCCTCCGATTTACAAGGTACTCTTTTGTTCCCTCTTTCAATTTGTTATCAAAATTCTAACATTCAATTAGTTATATCTAATGCCTAACTAGGACATATACAACACAACAGTTAGGCCGTGTGTTTGAATGTTCGCCCAATATGCAACAGAACTATTCCCCATTTCCACCTGCAATTTTGTTCCCAGACATGGCCAGAATTTGACTCTCCATTTAACGAGTTTTTCTTAGTCAGCTATGGTTATTTATATGTGATGTTAAAGACTTCCCTTTTGAAATGAATTGATTGATTTTGATGCATGAACTAATTATTGGGAATGTGCATTGGAGTATAAATTTAAGTATTCAACAAGTTGCTTATATTTTTGTTTTTAACTTGTGAAATATTCACCGCCCTTGGTTTCTATGATGCTATTGGGCTAGTAAATCATGGTTTTTCCCATTAAAATACTTGCTCTCTTCAAAACCTTTGATTCAACCACTGCCATTTTTAGTTAGTTAAACATGCCAAACACCTTATCTAAACTACTAAGAAGCTGCAGAATAACTCCAGAATTTAGCTATGTACGGACCAACAACGGAAGTATGATTGACCCATAAAATAATTTCGTATACATTCTGGCATATAAAATATTTTCCCTAAATATGTATGTGCTACACTTGGCCGTCTTAAATATCTGCTAAAGCATTTTCGTACTTTCACTTACCAAGTTTGTGTATGTTACTCTGCCATGACCCCTCACCTAATTTCCATTTAATACATGAAGAAATTCTTGCTTGTTCATGCTTTTAATAAGGAAGAACAAGATGCTAAAGATTTGTTCAATATTTCTTGGTTTGTTTACAAGTGGATTGTTCTCCATATATAGAACCCATGGATCATTCTAGATACACTACAAATTTGAATAATCCTAGATCCACCAAATAAGAAAATGGGTTGTACTAGAAAGGTACAAAAATGGCTCAATTCAAAACTGGTATTTTGTCATTTTGCATAGCACATTCTACGTGGCTGCATGGAGTGCTGATTTAGTGTGCATGGGTGCATGCAGAGCTGGTCATCCAGAGCAGAGCTCTCCTTCACCTTGCCTACCTGCCAGGGCTGGTCATCCGGACAAGAGCTCTCCTTCACCTTGCCTGCCTACCAGGGCTCTCCTTCACCTTACCTGCTTTCCAGACCATAACTCTTCTTCACCTTACCTGCCTGCCAGGGTAGTCATCCAAACCAGAGCTCTCCTTCACCTTACCTGCTTTCCAGGGCTGGTCATCCAGACCTGATCTCTCCTTTATCTTGCCTGCTTGCTAGGGCTGGTCATCCAGACCAGATCTCTTCTTCACCTTACCTGCCTGCTAGGGCTGGTCATCCAGACCAGAGCTCTTTTCCACCTTGCCTGCTTGCCAGAGCTGGTGTATGCTAACATGCCTCTCAATTGGAGAGAGGGTTTTGAAAGTATAGAAAGCTTCTTTTTTAATCTCTTGAACAATTGGACACTTAATAGTTTGGTCAAAATATCTACTATCTGATCTATGGAAGGAACATGATGAACTTTGATCTGCTTATTTCTGACCATATCTCTGATGAAATGAACATCCAGTTTAAGATGTTTTGTTCTCTGATGGTGAACAGGGTTGTAGGCAAGTGCAATGGCCCCTTGGTTGTCTAACCAAACTGTGGGAATATGAGGTGTATAGAGGTGAATTTCCTTCAAAAGAGTTTGTAACTAAATGATTTCACAAGCTGCATTAGATAAATCTCTATATTGAGGCTCTATACTAGACCTGGAGACCTTTCCTTGTTTCTTTGAGCTCCAATTGATCAGATTATTCCCAAGGAACACACATACCCCTGATACTGATTTTCTATCATCAATGTCGGATGCCCAATCAGAATCAGCAAAGGCAGTGAGATGAGAGGATTGGCTATGTGAGAAGTTAATTCCATAGTCAATAGTACCGAGAGATATCTGACTATTCTTTCAACAGCTCTCCAATGTAAATCAGAAGGATTTTGCATGAACTGGCTAACTTTGTTGACACTGAAGCAAATATCAGGTCTTGTGATGGTGGCATACTGCAAGGCTTCTACTATTTGCCTATAAAGTGTAGAGTTATTCAGAGGCTGTCCATTAAACCTAGACAGAAGTGGTTTGGACACCATAGGTGTGGACAAGACTTCGCAGCCTGTCATTCCAGCCTTAGCTATGATTTCCTGGATGTATTTCTGTTGAGACAAAAGGAGACCATGTCTATGTGGGATGAATTCAATACCAAGAAAGTAACTGAGGTTTCCAAGATCCTTAAGTGAGAAGGATTGACCAATTTGACTGACGAGTGAACTGATTTGAGTAGGATTGTTACCAGTGATCAAGAGATCATCAATATAAGCTATGATCGAAATGATAGTACCATTTGAGATTCTGTAGTAAAGGGAAGGATCATCCTGTGATGTTCTGAAACCAAGAAGCAATAACACTGCCAAGTTTGTTGTACCAAGCTCTTGAGGATTGCTTTAATCCATACAAGGATTTTCCAGTTTGCATACTTTTCCCGGGGGAGCATAACTTTCAAAACCAAGAGGGAATTGCATGTATATCTTTGTGTCTATGTCCCCATTCAAGAAGGCATTATCAATGTCTACTTGTATGATTGACCAATGATTTGAGACAGCAATGGGAAGAATGGTCATAATTGCAGATGGTTTGATGACAGGGCTAAAGGTTTCTGTGTAGTCAAAGCAAGCTTCCTGTGTGTATCCCCTAGCAACTAACCTTGCCTTACACCTTGTAACTGAGATCCTCTTGCATCCTTTTTGGCCTTAAAAACCCATTTGCAGCTTATCAATTTCTTGTGGGGTGGGAGAGAGGTGGTTGTCCATGTGTTGTTCTGAATCAACGCCTGAAATTCTCTTGTCATTACTTGTTGCCAATATGGGAGCTGCATTGCCTGTTTATGAGATTTTAGCTCAGTAAAGGGGTCCTCCTTTATTAAATAAGACTTGGGCTTCCTGATTCCTTCCTTAAGCCTTGTTTTCATTGGATGAATGTTCTGATCCCTGGATCCTTCCTGCATATCAATTGGTAAATCAATGATTATTTGACCAATTGGAATGGCTCAGGAAGAGGAGGAGTTGCTTGGATTTGATCCTTGTGTGCTTGAGGTACTAGATGAGGAATGGGGCAAATTGTAGTATGCTGGGGAATGGTAAGAGCTGGAGAATGAAGATGAGGTAGAGGAATGGGCTTGCAGAGAGGTGGGAGGTGTATTGTTCTATAAAGGAGCTAAGCTTGTGGTGGGGGTGTTTTTCTGGGAGGCAGGAATTATCAAGAGTGATGCTTGAGGTGTTAGGTCTGAAATGCTTGGAGGTAGTGGCTGTTTGTTTTGGAGAAAAGGATAGATTGATTCATCAAAAACCACATGTCTTGTAATGATTATCTTATTGTCAGGGAGCAAGATTTTGTATCCCTTGTGAGATGGACTGTAGCCTAGAGAAATGCTCTTTGAGCTTCTGAACTTAAGCTTGTGCTTGGTATAGGGTCTGAGGTAAGGGTAACACAGACATCCAAATGAAGTGTAGCTCGTTTGGAAACCATCCGTTTTTTGATCTCGTTGGGCCCAAAAGAAGTGTAAAATTCATCAAATGGACGTGAAGTCGGCATTCTTGAATGGAGTACTTGAACAAGAAGTTTACATCGATCAGTCGGAAGGTTACTTGTTACCAGGCCATGAGGGAAAAGTGTTGAAGTTAAAGAAAGCGTTGTATGGTTTGAAGCTAGCGCCAAGAGCTTGGTATGGCCGTATCGACCAGACTTTTATGGAGAAAGGATTTAAGAAATGCCCTCATGAACATGCCCTTTACGTGAAAGTTGATGACAAAGGTAACATGTTGATTGTGTGTTTGTACGTCGATGACCTTATTTTTTGATCCAAACTTTTGTACACCCCTTTTAAGATTTTTAATTAAAAACACGTAAGTTTGCTCGCAAGAGTACGAGGAACTTGTAGGGTGGTGAGTTTGACTCAAGTTGAATCTCTCGAGGAAGCAACTGTTCGGTCTTTAGATGTTTTTCTCAATTTACAACCTAGAATAAAATACATGTACATTTGAGGTTTTAAAAGATTTTGAATTGATCATTATAAACTAAAGCAATAATTAAATTAAGGGTAATTAAACTAATTATTATAAACTATATTATAAACTATGAGCAATAATTAAATTATTCAAACTTAAGAACTAAGAAATAAGCAGCGAATCTAAGAACATGAATTTAATTAACTATCGCGACACAAGTATATCATAAGAAACTAAAAATGAATAACTAAGCATAAATCGAATCGCATAAATATACTAAATTAATCCAATATCCAAGCATGAAACGATTAAACTAACTAAACTAGTTCTAGAATTAACTAAGAATTTAACTAGGAAATTAACTATGAAATTAACTAAGAGTTTAGAGTACTTATTGCAACTAGTGAAAGCAATGAAAATCTCCAGCTATTCCGGAGTTGAACGTTGATCTTAGGCGAAAACTGAATCCCGAATGTGAAATTGAAGCCTCGGACTCGTTGTTCTTTGATCCTCGATCTTGGTCTTCAAATCTTGTTATAAGATGTGAAATTACGTTTATTCTAAGCCCAAAAACCCTAGGTAGTCGTGTCTCTTTTTAAAAATCCGAAATATGAAGGGTATATATAGAATAGCATGTCTTGGCGCACAAGAAACCCTAAAAATGCATTTTTGGCCATCACGTCGACGTCACATTGATCGACGCGTGCTGGCTCTCGGCATCGACGCTGCCTGGGTGCTCGCGTCCACTGGGCGGTGGCGTCGACTGACGCGGACATGCATCAACGCAACAGAGAGTTGCGTCGACTTGGCATCGACTGACGCACTCTTGGATCGACGCTTCAGAGAGTTACGTCGGCTCGGTGTCAACGAGCGTCGATCGTCATGGGCAGGGACTCGGGTCGACATAGCGTCGACGCTACTGAGGCTCTGTCTCATTTTCTCGATTTTTCTGTTACTCGTTCACCGGAAAGCTCGTTCTCCACTTTTAAACATCGAACTCATCTATTTACGCACTGAACTCTTCCGGTTACTTAGCTGTAAGGTGAAAAACAACAAAGAATCACCTATTCGCATCAATTATGATCAAAATATGATAAAATAAGTTGGGAACATAAAAATACGGAATTAAGCTTAAATCATCCAACTTATACCAAAAACGAATAGAAAAACGTACTAAAAAGCTAATAAAAATAAAGACAAATCTACGCTAATCAACTACCCCACGCTTAATTGGTTTGTTCGTCCTCGAACAAACGATAAATTTAAAGTATAACTAGAATGAAAATAAGTTCAAGCAAAGAATCGTGCTGTGCTACATACATAATTTTGAAAATATAGGTACAAGTCACGCAACGTCAATCACTCGACCATTATTACATTATCGCTCCAAAAACGAAATCATGCTTCGTCACGAAGGATAATATATGTACGCTCAAAAGCACTCAAGTATTTTCTGCGTGGGACGTGTATACACTCAAATCATACAAATGCATGCGCAGTAAATAAGCACGGAAAATCAATCTCTTCTCAATCGCAAATTAAGTGTGTTATCAAAACTAAGAATCGGTAAGGTCTTTACGGGTTGTAATGTAAGGCTCTTTGGACGGGTATGAAATATATAAGTCGAGTGGCTAACTCACGATCTAAAGTGATCAATAACTCACCAAACCTAATCTAATTACGAAGCAAAATGCTTCACCTCGTTCAAAAAATAAAAAAAAACTCAATAAACACTCATAACCTAGCCTTTAAACTTAGGCTATTCTCAACTCGATACTCTAAAATCGACTTGAAGCTCAAACCACTTAAACACAATTGAAGCTTATAACACGCTTCTTACACAACTCTTGCCTTCTAAACATTAGGCTTCATAATAAAATAAACAATAATAAACAAGCCTTTATAAGCGTAGGCAATGACTAACACGATTCAACTAGACTCACCATCCTTCTTTTTTTATATTCTTTTTTCTATTTTCTTATTCTTCTCCTTTATTATTCTTTTATGGGTTTTTTTTTACTTTTTTTTTCAGATGGTGGTACAAAAATCATAAAGTCCCTAATAAAATTCTCCAAAACACTAAATAACCAATAAAAATAATGAACTCTTACCCCACACTTTTAATGGGTTAGTAGGGGTCGACTCAAAATAAAAACACTCAGGGCTATAGGCATGGATAATTTGGCTATGATTGGCTCATTCGAAATTTATAGTGGCTAAAATATATGGATATGGCCGGAAACAAGGTTTTTTCTGTGCCTTAACCTCATTTTCAAAGTCAACTACACACAGCGGTTTCAAAGAGATATCAAAACTGAAACTTATTCAAGCACATGCAAAGATGATAAACACTCAGGCTACTCACTAGCTTTTTTTTTTGCATGAAAAAGTTTTGAATTGACGCTGCTTTTAAGGTTTTGCGAAATCAATTGCGTCCAACTACCATTTTACAATATATAAGTTATAATATTTTCCATGCACTTATACACGCTCAAAGACACGAATAAATAATCATACATAGTCAACTTCGACAGGCAAGCCATACAAACATAATATCGCGCAGAAATAGCAATTAATTACATCTAAGCATTTAATTATTACAGGCCAACTAAATTACACGAAAAGAAATAAAAATCAATACTCGACCACCCCCCTCTCTAAAAATCCCGGCAATCTTCTGATTTCCATGAATACATCAAAAGTTAAAAAGAGAAAAGGAAAGAGAAAACATCCCTGAAATAAAAGGCCGAGCCGCTACTTGTTTATTTTTGAAAATGGCCGTGGCTTCAATGTGCGCGATAGGAAATGCCCTAAGAAAAGAAAAACAAACAAAAGCAAAGAAAATAACAATATTTTTGGATTTTTCCTTTTTTTTTAGTAAAAGCATAAAAATAAAGATACAAGATTTAGAACTCGCGGGAACCATCGTCGTCGGGGTTCTCATCAACGTCCATGCTCAGTTGGGGATAAGCCGCCTCAAACCGTTCCTCGAGGCTCGAAATGCGAGCACGCATCTTCCTCAAGCTTCGACGGTTTTGCTCGTGGTTTGCATCAATCTTGTCGTCAATTATTTGGAGCTTGTCGAACATCTTCAATTGAAATGCTCGATTTTCCTCGAAAAATTGGCCCCAATCGGGGCTTGGGCTCGAATTAGTGTGTGGGGCCGGCTCCATATCGTCATCCACGTCGTTTCGAGACGAGGAGCCTCCTTGAGTCGAAGACCTCACCCAGGGTGCGGGGGCACGCGTCAAAGGTAATGAAGTGGTCCCGAGTGGATGTAAACCATTTTCGGCCGGATCGACCCCAAAGTGACGGGCTAAGATGGTAATGTACGGCGCGAAGGAGAGAAATGGCGTCTTGCTACCCGGCGCACCCTTAGTAACATTGTAAAGTCCTTGTAAGATCAACGGGTATAGCCATACTTGACGACCGTCAAGAAGACATTGCAGAACATAGAGCTCGGACTTGGTCGCATAGGTGGCCTCATTTTTGCACAAAATGATGTGACCGAGGGTCTTGTAGGTGACGTAGAGGGCTTCGTCTTGAATCTTTATGCAAGGGAAACGCTTGCAATCGCCCGTGTTTCTCCCGGTTATCATCCCCCCAAAAGAGGCTAAATTGAAGCCTTGAACGCCTACCGGGTGGTCCCCTTCGGTCGGGAAGCCAAAAATGTTACCAAATATCTCCTCGTTTACAAACACGTTGTTCCCACCTAGCCTACATGTGAACGTCTCATCGTTCCGGATTACTAAAGTGGTGAAAAACTCGAGCATAAGCTCGCTAAATCCGGGGAGGAGCATTTGGGTGAAGTACCCACAACCAAGGCCATCGACATTGCAGGAAAGGTCGGTGTGGTGTTCCGAGCCATTCGAGGGCTCCTCCTCAATTCCGTTGACGTTCAAAATCCGATGGGTCGCAAACCCCCATTTTCGAATATTCTTAAAAGTGTCCCTTTCCTTTTTGTCGTAAATTGGGAACGATGCTCCATATTTCCCCAAAATATCCTTGCGTTTTCCCGCTCGAGACATTATCAATCAATAAGAAATTGAATGGGAATGAAAATTCATGAAAAATAAACTTTTTGCTTCTTTGGGGAATTTTGTCGAACACTTGGCGTGCGTGTTCAACCAATAAAATACTTGAGTAATTCTTGTACCAAAGATATCCCAACACAACCAAACAACGATATAATAGTCCCGAGATCGGTATAAGCTAAGTACCTCAACGATGTAGTCCAAATTTGCTCGTTTCCGGAAAATTTCCCCAAACCTTATGTAGCCCGTTTTGAAGAATTGCTTTAAAGAAGGTGGAAATATCTGAGTTGTGGTGTGTATTTTCTAGGTTTTTAGTGTTGTAGTGCAAAGAAAATTAAAGAAGGTAAGAGTTGTTGAAGGGTGCAAGAATTTAAAAATCTTGAGTTTAGAGGAAGAAAAAGAAAGAAAAGTGAGAAGAGGAGAGAAGAGGGCGGTTTTTAAGCTGTTTTTTCGGGTTTGGCCATGGGTCACACGCATACGGGTTGGGTCGTGGGTCAAAATCCAGTTTTAAACGTGTTCTGGATGGGTACGGGATTCAAGTCGATGCTACATTGATTGACGTGAGCCCAATCGACGCTTCAGAGAGTGATTTCTCGGCAGGTGCGTGGACTCCGCGTCGATCAACACGAGCAGCCTCGGCGTCAACGCGGGCGGAATTCTGGGTCGATTTTTTCTTCGCTTGTTCGATCAATTCTCCTCTTTCAAGTTCTTCCATCTGTTCTAAAAATATAAAATCCAAAATAAAAAATTAAATAAAATGAAAACAAAATACAAAAGGATACAAAACGCTCGGGTTGCCTCCCGAGAAGCGTAAATTTTAACGTCGCTTGCTCGACGCTATCTCGTTCATTTAATTCCAACCGTGTGGTGGATCTCCAGACTCCACCAACTTATGATCTCTGTCCTTCTTTCCTCCATTGTGATAAGGTCTCAGTCTATGTTTGTGAACTTGAAAAGATGATTTTCCGACTTCATCATACAACGTGACTACTCCATATTCGTCCATATCTTTTATCAAGAACGGTCCACTCCATGCAGCCTCGAAATCAGCTGGGTCGAACTTACGTGTGTGATTATACAGCGCTAACTGCCCTACCTCATACTGCGAGTTTTTAATTTCCCTTGAGTGAACCTCCTTCGATTTCTTCTTTTTCGGTATCCAAGTGCTGTTGAACGCCTCGCCCTTGTTCTTTGTACGTGAAAATTTTTTGATGGGGTCGAGGGAATCATACATTGAATGAATTATTTGTGGCCTTGACTCCACTTTTAGCATGAATTTTGGTATCTTTCTCTCCATGTCTAGCTCGTCTTGAAACTCTTCGATAATATCGTTTATGTCAATACCTAGTAATTCGATCAGATCTTCACCACTCAAATGCTTTTCGTCGTCAAACTCATCAAGCTCCTCACCGAAGTCATCTTCTTGAGTATCCTCCTCCTTCCTCCAAGATCCGACGTCATCCCCGTTGCTTAATTTGTCTACAACCACGACTCCCATAAGCTCGTGAATGCATGATGTAACGGGATCAACGAACGAACAATCATCTAGCATGGCAGGGGTAGGAGTATTTTGAATATCCTTAAGAGAAAACGTCACTTCCTCGCCCAAAACGGTCATGGTCATCCTTCCTTTGTGAACATCAATTAGTGTATGGGAGGTAGACATAAAAGGGTGCCCCAATAAAATGGTATGCTCAGTGCTCTCAGCCAGTACTTTGCCCACATCCATAACTACAAAATCAACCGGAATCACGAGTTCTCCAACTTATACCAAAACATCTTCAACTATCCCCAAGTGTAGTCAGATTGAGCGATTGGCCAATTTTAGTCGCATGGTTGTCGGCTTAAGTGGTCCAAGATCAAATTCTTGATAAAGCGAATACGGCAGTAGATTCACTCCTGCTCCAAGATCTAACATTCATATTGCCTTTTGACCATTAGACAATGAAATAGTGATGCAGAAACTTCCAAGATCGCGTTCCTTGGGTGGCAATGGCTTCTTAAAAACTGCGCTAACTTCCTTTAGCAGTGTTACAAATTGGTTTAACGCCAAGCGTCTCTCCTTCGTGGCAAGTTCTTTGAAAAACTTCACATAGGCGGGCATTGTTTTGATTACCTCCAAAAGTGGTAAGTTGATATTGACGTTCTTCAATAAATTATAAAGCTCCATGAACTTTTTATTTTATTTCGTTGGACGCAAACGGCTTGGAAAGGGAATGACATCTTTGATTGGCGTTGTTGATTGCTTCGGTAGTGGTGGCTTAGGCACATCGTTTCCGCCAATGGCGTTGTTTGGAATCATCCCTTGAATGGATCCAGGAACATATCGATTAGAAGATTTATGCAGCTGATCTACAGGTTTAGAATCATCGCCCTTGCTAGAAGTTGGTGCCTTTTCTCGACCTTGTCCTCGACTTCAACGTCTTGGTCAACTATTCCGTTGTCGATCCTTTTTCCACTGCGAAGGACATGAACTGATGACACCTGCTCAGCTTGGCTTGGGAGTTTACCCTTCTCGTCCGAGAGTTTGACCAGGTGAGTCGATAATTGTCCTATTACTGTTTCAAGTTTCCTCTGCCCAGCTATATTCTCAAGGATAGCCTTCTTCATGTCAGTGATTTTGTTTCGAACGTCAACGAGTCCATCTTGATTTTTAAGAGTCTCGGCCACTTGATTCTGCTGCCAAACCAATAACTGATCCGTTGACTGAACTGTTGTAGGCACCTGCCCTTGCGTATGAAAATTATTTTGTGGAGGTGGCAATGGTTCTTGAGCATGTTGTGGTGGTGGATATTGCGGATCAGGTGGCATATAATTTGGACTTCCTGGGCCCCACTTGAAAAAAGGATTATCACGTTGCGGAGTGTACTTCTTTTGATTCGTATAATTCTGAATTGCATTAACGTCTTCTTGTTGCTCAATATTGTTGGGACACATGTCAGCTAGGTGCTGGGAAGACCCGCATTGGTTACATGTTGCGGCCATCTTTTGTGCAGCGGCCTTGCTAGCTCGCTCGGCCTTCCAAGCAGCTAATTTCTCGTCAAATATCTCCTCATATTTCGCCTTGACTAACTTGCCGTCATCTAAATCAGGATCGGGTTCATTTTACGAGGCCGAGAGTTGGCTTGTCTAGATTTCTCACTTTGCTTTTCCAATACTCGTCTCGCCTCAGTGGCTGTCAAGTCTCCGAAGTCTCCTCCTGCTGCTATCTCTACTTCTCGTTTCCCATGGTCCAATAAACCATCGAAGAAAAATTGGTTAGTCATTTCCGGAGAATAGTTGTGGTGGGGGCGAGCCTGCAAAAATGTCTTGTAACGTTCCCAAGTTTCATGAAATAGCTCTCCCTCCAACTGTTAAAAGGTGGTAATTTACCTCCGAAGATGCTCTGTTGTTTGTGCTGAATAGTATTGATTTAAAAACTTCTCGCTGATCATATCCCAGTCAATCAATGAACCAGGCTCTAGGGACAGTAGCCATGACTTCACTTTGTCTTTCATGCTATACGGGAAACAAATCATTTGCACCTCCTCTTGGTTAAGGCCATGAACCACAAATCTTCCAACCTCATCAACGAAATAGTTCAAAAATGCCAAAGGGTCTTCATGGGTTCCTTCGTGAAAATTCGGGAGTAAATTAAGTTGGTGTGGTTTGATCTCCACTTCTCTTGCGGTTGGTCCAAGAACAATAGCGAACCTAAAAGGTACAACCTTCGGACGCGCCAAGTCGCGCTGTTTAGGTGCTCTATCTCCCCTTGGTTCTATAACTTGGTGCTGAGCTCTTTCGTAGCGGTTGTCATATGCATTTCTTTTGTAATTGTTGTCGCGCTCGTATCACCTTTCAAAATTGTGTTGTTCGTAGCCATGGTTTTGATGTGCCAACCAATCATTCACATGCCTATGATTGTTAGCATGTTCGTTATGCTGAAGAAAATCTTCATTTCTGAATGGCATGTTCTCGATGTTTCGTTGACGATTGAGATCGTCGTTCCTTTCTTCGTTTTGCCTCATATATGCCATGTTGGTTTGGTGATTGACTACGTTGTGCTGTTGGTTAACTCCTTCGTCTCGTCCCATGTTTTCCATGTTTTGCTGATAATTAGCCCAGTAGGCCCGGGGTTGTGGTTGTCCTTACAAAACGATTGGTTCACTACCATACCCATTTCTAATGGGATGTGGTGGTGATCTTGGTGGGAAATTGCCATTCCGAATCGAATGTGTTCCCAACATTGTGTCGGGAACTTAGTCGCAAACAAAATCAGCCGCTGCTGAAGAATCGTTCTCGGAAATAAAAATGGGTTTTGGTCTCGGTGGATTTGAATGGTGGATGTTGTCAATGAATGGTGCAAGATCGCGTTAAAGGGATTGCCTTCCTTGCATAAACTCAACAACACATCAACGTACCAAATGGCAAGGACCAAGTGCGAAAATAAAAATAAAAAGAAACTAATAAGTTAAAAAGAAAATAAAACGAAAAACATCTTATATTCCTACTCGTTGCGTTCCCCGGCAACGACGCCAAAATTTTGATCCAAAATTTTGTGCACCCCTTTTAAGATATTAAATTAAAAACACGTAAGTTTGCTCGCAAGAGTACGAGGAACTTGTAGGGTGGTGAGTTTGACTCAAGTTGAATCTCTCGAGGAAGCAACTGTTCGGTCTTTAGATGTTTTTCTCAATTTACAACCTAGAATAAAATACATGTACATTTGGGGTTTTAAAAGATTTTGAATTGATCATTATAAACTAAAGCAATAATTAATTTAAGGGTAATTAAACTAATTATTCTAAACTATATTATCAACTATGAGCAATAATTAAATTATTCGAACTTAAGAACTAAGAAATAAGCAGCGAATCTAAGAACATGAATTTAATTAACTATCACGACACAAGTATATCATAAGAATCTAAAAACAAATAACTAAGCATAAATCGAATCGCATAAATAAACTAAATTAATCCAATATCCAAGCATGAAATGATTATACTAACTAAACTAGTTCTAGAATTAACTAAGAATTTAACTACAAAATTTAACTAGGAGATTAACTATGAAATTAACTAAGAGTTTAGAGTACTTATTGAAACTAGTGAAAGCAATTAAAATCTCTACCTATTCCGGAGTTGAACGTTGATCTTAGGCGAAGACTGAATCCCGAACGTGAAATCGAAGCCTCGGACTCGTTGTTCTTCGATCCTCGATCTTGGTCTTCAAATCTTGTTATAAGATGTGGAATTACGTTTATTCTAATCCCAAAAACCCTAGGTAGTCGTATCTCTTTTTAAAAATCCGAAATATGAAGGGTACATATAGATATAGCATGTCTTGGCGCACAAGAAACCCTAAAAATGCATTTTTGGCCATCACGTCGACGTCGCGTCGATCGACGCATGCTAGCTCTCGGTGTCGACGCTGCCTGGGTGCTTGCGTCGACTGGGCGGTGGCATTGACTGACTCACTCTTGGATCGATGCTTCATAGAGTTACGTCGGCTCGGCGTCGACTGAGCGTCGATCATCACGGGCAGGGACTCACGTCGACGCTTGCGTCGATCGATGCTACTGAGGCTCTGTCTCATTTTCTCAATTTTTCTGCTACTCGTTCACCAAAAAGCTCGTTCTCCACTTTTAAACATCGAACTCATCTATTTACGCGCTGAACTCTTCCGGTTACTTAGCTGTAAGGTGAAAAACAACGAATAATCACCTATTCGCATCAATTATGATCAAAATACGGTAAAATAAGTTGGGAACATAAAAATACGGAATTAAGCTTAAATCATCCAACTTATACCAAAAACGAATAGAAAAACGTACTAAAAAACTAATAAAAATAAGGACAAATCTTCGCTAATCATTTTAAAGAAAATAATGAGGAGTGGTTTAACGAATTCAAACAAGAGATGACTAAAGAATACCAGATGACGGACATTGGTCTAATGGCATACTATCTTGGAATTGAGGTGCATCAAACGAAAGATGAGATATTCATTTCCCAATAAGGCTATGCAAAGGTAATTTTAAAGAAATTCAAGATGGAGAAATGCGTGCCGGCTAATATTACAATTAATGTTGGGACCAAACTTTCGAAGGATATAAATGGAGATCGTGTCGACCCAACTTTGTTTAAAAGATTGGTTCGAAGTTTGTGATATTTGACTTGCACGAGGCCCGATATTCTATATGCAGTTGGTCTCATTAGTCGTTATATGGAGAATCCTACTAACTATCATTTCAAAGTGGCTAAACAAATACTTCAGTATGTCAAAGGTACGATCAATTTTGGTTTGTTTTATCCAAAAAACTGGAGAAATCAAATTGTTCAGATATAGTGATAGTCACTGGGCCGGAGATCCCGATGATCGTAAGAGCACGAGTGGTTTTGTATTTTATATTGGAGGATGTGCATTCACATGGTCATCGAAGAAGCAGCCAATAGTTACACTTTCGACATTTGAAGTTGAGTATGTTGCTACAACGTCGAGTGTTTGTCATGCTGTGTGGTTAAGGAGTTTGCTTAAAGAACTTCACCTCGGTGACATGGAATCAACGGAAGTATTTGTCGATAACAAATCAGTAATTTCACTAGCAAAAAATCCTGTTTTTCATGATGGTAGCAAGCACATTGACACAAGGTTTCACTGCATTAGAGAATGCATTGCTAAGAAAGATGTTCAAATTAAGTTCGTGAAATCCGAAGACCAAGTGGTGGATATTTTCACGAAGCCCCTCAAATGCGAAACGTTTGAAAAGTTGAGGCACAAACATGGAATGCGAGAGAATCAAGTTTAAGAGGGGATGTTGGAAGTTAAATAATATAAGCTAGATTCATAAATGGATGTGACTTTTGTTATGGTGTCCATTCATGTACATGTGTGTCCTTATATTATGCCTTTACATGAATAGTTGTGTCCTTTCATTTATATAGTCTAATCGTATAAATAGCCATGTAATTTTCCATTTGTAAGCATGAGTTTTGTATGAGTTTTTTACAAGAGAGTTCATTATATTTATGTGTTTAAGAGATATAAACAAAAGTGTTTATAAATTATTCTCCACATTTATTTTTCGCTGCGATTTATATATTGAGTCCACGTTATCCAACAATATTGATAGCGACAACGGGAGATCCGTAAACAAACAACGACAGTGGGAAAGATTAATGATGGAGCTGGTGGAAATTAAATGTCTTATCATGGAATTCATGGAATGAGTTTACGCCATTGTATTTGTTTAAAAAGTTCAATAAAAATCCATGATGCATTTTGAATTATAACACAATAAAAATACATATATAAAGATGTCGTTGACAGAGATGAAAGGCCTTCTGAAAGGTCTGAGATTCATTTCTCATATATTCGGTTAGTGTTCATTTATTATTATTGTTATCGCCAGGTTTTTTTTTATTGTCTCCCATCAATTATTATTATTATTATTATTATTATTATTATTATTATTATTATTATTATTATTATTATTTTATTAATTTTTTTAGGGTTTTCTCTTCTTCTTCGTCTTCTTCTTCGTCTTCTTCTTCTTCTTAAAAAAAAATAAAGATCCAATTTTTTTTTGCAGATGAAGAAAAAGAAAAAGAAATGCATATTGGTAATCCAACAGATGTAAAGCACATGGCTCACATAGGATGGGATGGTCCAGCTGCTGGAGCTGCTGTGGATTCATCACCAAGATGGGTATTACTAAAAGCGGCACAACATAATTTATTTCTCATTCTTGATTTACCTGATATGGGGTTTTGAAAACTAGGGTTAGCTATTGAAAATATGTTCAAAGAATACGTCTCAGTACACCCTAATCTTATTAAGTTTTCAATTTGAGGAAAATAATATTATGTTGGGAGACGAATTCAAACACTTTTTTGTTTTTGTATATCAATTTCACCACCATATCTGTTTGTATGAGTTTCTCGACATTGCATACATTTGTAAATTCTTGCTGCATAACTTGTGAAAGGACAACCCTGTGAGAGGAACACCAGGTCATGAGCGCGTGGCTAACCATCACTACAAGCCAAAATGCTGGAGCCAACAAGCATCAACGGGCAATCATAGCTGTGCAAAAGGACAAGGAAGTGGCAACGGGCTGAATGTTCATGCTGATGACACTTGGATGATGGTGAACCATTCATATGAGCTCAGCACATCTGGCATCCATCCTGAATCTCATCATATACCCTAAAACCCTAGTAGTAGGTTTATAAAAGGAAGCTTCATTGTATTGCTTTTCATCATCCAGAAAAATGTGTGCTTGTTCTAAGAAATAAATATGGCTTTTAGCATTATAGTCAAATTTCATTCTGCAAATTTCAGCTTTATGTTTAATGTTCATTTTAGCATTTCTTTTCATGGTACTAGAGCCATGTGATCCTTTCACCATATAAATCTGTTTTTCTCCTCAAAACCTCCATCATGTCTGATACAGCTACTTCAAACACAAATAACACCAACACATCAAACCAAACCACCCTCATTCAACCAAACAGTCAGCTTATTTCTACCAAGCTGGATGAATCAAACTTTCTTATTTGGAAGCAGTAAGTAATAACAGCCATACGTGGATATGGTGTTGAGAGCTTCATCAATGGAGCCTCAGTAGCTCCAGAAATATTCATTCTTGATGAACAATCAGGACAAACTACTTCAAATCCTGAATACCTACAATGGATGAGACAGGGTCAACTTTTAGCCTCTTGGTTAATGTCATCTTTATCTGAAGGAATCATGATTCTAATGGTGGGATTGAGCACAACAAAGGAGATATGGGAAACCATAGAAGGAAATTTTGCTAGTCAATCCGCTGCCAAGGTTATGCAGTACAGATTGAAGCTGCAGACTCTAAAGAAAGTAACTTTACCAATGAGAGAGTATTTGAACAAGATAAAGGGATGCTGTGATCTACTTGCAACTATGGGAGAAAAGGTATCTGAACAAAATCAAATCCTTCATATCCTCACTGGCCTTGGTTCAAAATATAACTCAGTTGTTGTGAATGTGACATCAAGATACCCCCCTCATTCTCTCTCAGAGGTTCACTCCTTGCTCCTTACTTATGAGTCTAGGATGGAGATGAATCAAGGATCAGCTATTAACTCTGAAGGATCACAACACTTTGCCAATATTGTTACTCAGAACAATAAAGGTTACAAACCTAGTTTTGGAAAAGGAAGAGGAGGTAGATACAGTAATAAATCCATCAGGGGAAGGAACACCACTAGAGGAAGAGGAAGAAGTAGAAACAATAGGCCTCTCAGCCAGATTTGCCAAGGAGCTAGCCACACTGCTGAAAAGCGTTGGTACAGAACAGCAACAATCCATCTTCCTCTCAGCAAGTTGTTCAGTCTACAAAAAGGAGTCTTACCCTCAATTTTGTTCAAATGCCTGCATCAAGTGGCTATTCAGATGTTGGATCTGAGATGAGCTGGTTCCCTAATTCAGGAGCCTCAAAACATGTGATTAGTGAGCTGGAGAACCTCAATATTGCCTCTGAGTATCATGGCAACAACAAGCTGCAGATGGGAAATGGAGAAGGAGCAAACATTGCTCACTTTGGTAATTCTCTTCTCAAAAATCCTGATTCCATTAGCTCTAAGGTTTTCATTCTCAAAAATCTACTTCATGTCCCTAACATCACTAGAAATCTTTTATCTGTCTCTCAATTTGCCAAAGACAATAGAGTATTTTTTGAATTCCATCCCTCTTTTTGTCTTGTCAAGGACCTAGCCACTCAAGAAATCCTGCTCAAGGGCACACTTAAGGAAGGATTATACCAGTTCAACCTTCAAAATCACAAGATTGAAAATAAAGTTCCTGCAGAACCATCCCCTCAATCTTTCTATTTTTCTGTTAAAATAAATGAATGTTCCAACCTTGATCTTTGGCATCAAAGGCTTGGACATATCAATCTTGATAATTTTCAGATAGCCCTTAAGGATTGTAATATATCTTTCCAAGTTAATAAAAATTCCAATTTATGTCAATCTTGTGTTCTTGCCAAAAGTCATCAGTTACCTTTCTCTAATTCTGAATCTGTATATAGTGCTCCTTTTGAACTTGTTCATACTGACTTATGGGGCCCTTGTCATGTTAAAACTGCTAATGGTTGTAGTTACTATGTAAGCTTTATTGATAATTATTCCAGATTTACTTGGATATACTTGTTGAAAGCTAAGTCAGATGTATATGAGGCTTTTATCAGCTTTAAGGCCTTAGTTGAAAATCAATTTGGAAAAAGGATCAAGATGGTTCAGAGTGATGGTGGAGGAGAGTATATTGCACTCAAAAAGTTCTTTCAAGACAATGGGATAACACATAGGATGTCTTGTGCCTACACCTCTCAACATAATGGCTTGGCAGAAAGAAGACACAAGGATATTGTAAACATGGGCTTGTCTTTGCTGGCTGAGTCAAACTTACCACTTAGTCTATGGGGACATGCTTTTGTAACAGCTACCTACCTTTTGAACAGAGTTCCCAGTAAACCATTGAAGTTCAAAACACCACTTGAGACTCTTTATGGGCACAAACCAAATTACAAGAGCTTAAGAGTATTTGGATGCTTGTGTTACCCTCATTTAAGGCCCTACAACAAGCACAAGATGGAGTATAGATCATGTGGAGGAGTTTTTATTGGAGCAATCAATACAAAGGATACAAGGTTTTATTTCCAGATAAAAGGATAATAATCATAAGGAATGTGGTGTTTAATGAAGAAGTTTTTCCTTACAAGAGTAAACTGAATATAGAACAAGTTTTTCACCACAAAGATCCCCCTGTGGTCCCTATGATACCCACAACACACAACTTGGATAGCTCAAATGTTAGTGGTGCAGTGAAGAGAAACATTCCAAATGAGGACTCCTCAGGACATAGCCCTCTCACTCATCAGTCACCAGCATCAAGACAAATCTCACCTTCTACCAATTCTTCAGATAGCTCAAGGAGCAGTATTGCAGCCATACCACTATTTGTTTAGATGCCTCCACTTAATAATGATTCAGAGAGCTCAGCTTCACAAGAAGTTCATCAAGGACATCCCATGATCACAAGGTAAAAAATGAGAATCTACAAACCTAAAGCATACAACACTTCTGTGACAAAGGAAACTGAACCTTACACTTTAACTGAAGCTCTCAGCTCCAACAAGTAGAAGCAAGCAATGCAAGAAGAGATAGACGCTTTGATCAAGAACAAGACTTGGTAGTTATTTGAATTGCCAAAAGGGAAAAATATAGTTGGAAGCAAGTGGGTTTTTAAAATTAAAAGACTTGCAGATGGAAAAATCTCCAAATACAAGGCAAGGTTAGTGGCTCAAGGATACTCACAAATGCCTGGTTTTGATTTCTTTGAGACCTTTAGTCCTGTAGTGAAACACAACACTATAAGGATCATGCTTACCCTAGCAGTCAACTACTCTTGGAAAGTCAGACAATTGGATGTGAGCAATGCCTTCTTGAATGGAGAATTAAGTGAAGAGATATATATGAAGCAGCCACCAGGATTTGAGAGGGGGGGGGTGGGGAGATAACCAGATAGTTTTCAAGTTGTCAAAGGCCTTGTATGGGATTGAAACAAGCCTCAAGAGCATGGTTCAGTAAGGTCAAGTCAGTGTTGATTGAAATGGGCTTTAAAGACTCCAAGGCTGATTGTTCTTTGTTTTATAAAGTGAAGGGAAAGACTGTCTATTTGTGTTAATATATGTTGATGACATCCTTGTTACAGGATCCAATCCCATGCTGATTGATCATTTTGTCAACATTTTGGCAAGAATTTTTCTATCAAAGACCTTGGACAGATAAGCCACTTCCTTGGGATTGAAATCACAAGGACATCTGAAGGGATGCACTTATGTCAAGAGAAATACATCAAGGAGCTCCTTGAGAGATGTAAAATGGAATCAGATAATCCTATCCCTACACCTATGGTGTCCTCTTTACAATTGTCTAAATATCAAGGTATGCCCACAGTGGATGGAACAATGTATAGAAGTGTTGTTGGAGCTTTACAATATGTCACCTTGACAAGGCCTGAACTGAGTTACAGTGTAAATAAAGTTTGCCAATACATGTCAGCACCTTTGGATACTCATTGGAGGGTTGTGAAGAGAATTTTGAGGTATTTAGTAGGAACAAGAAATTATGGTTTGCACATCATAAAATCCTCTCACCTTAACCTAAGTGCCTTCTCTGATTCAGATTGGGGAGCTGATGTGGATGATAGAAGGTTAATTTCTGGATATTGTGTCTACTTTGGAAATAGCTTGATTTCATGGTGCTCAAGAAAGCAACCTTTAGTGTCAAGATCCAGCACTGAAGCAGAATACAAGAGCTTGGCTAATGTTGCATGTGAAGTGACTTGGATCAACTCCTTACTTGGAGAAATAGAACAGTCTCCTCCTAAGATGCCTCTAATTTGGGTTGATAACATTAGTGCTATAGCTCTTGCTTGTAATCCTGTGTTTCATGCTAGAACAAAACATGTGGCACTAGATTACCATTTTGTTAGAGAAAAAACTGCAACTGGAAAACTGAGAGTGCACACATTCCAGCATCTGAACAAGTGGCAAATGTTTTGACTAAGCCGCTGAGTTTACAATTCTTCTCTAAGCTCAAGAAAAAAGCTCAATATAATCAGTAAGAGCACGATCGAATTGAGGGGGAGTGTGAGAGGAACACCAGGTCATGAGCGTGTGGCTAACCATCACTACAAGCCAAAATGCTGGAGCCAACAAGCATCAACGGGCAATGACAGCTGTGCAAAAGGACAAGGAAGTGGCAACGGGATGAATGGTCATGTTGATGACACTTAGATGATGGTGAACCGTTCATATGAGCTCAGCACAACTGGCATGCATCCTGAATCTCAGCATATACCCTAAAACCCTAGTAGTAGGTTTATAAAAGGAAGCTGCATTGTATTGCTTTTCATCATCCAGAAAAATGTATGCTTGTTCTAAGAAATAAGATATGGCTTTTAGCATTACAGTCAAATTTCATTCTGCAAATTTCAGCTTTATTTTTAATGTTCATTTTAGCATTTCTTTTCAAACCTAATAGGTTGATTGGATAAAAAGTTGAGAAGCTCAACAACTGGGAGCAAGGATTTAAAGCACAAAACACACTTGCAAGTTGAACACTTCTAGCGAAATGGGGGAAATGATACTGCCTTCGTAAATTAAGTTATAATATCGACTGACCAATATATTGTCTCTCTGTTTAGAAACATCAAACATGACTATTTATATTGCTTCTATCTGCATGACATTTGTTTGAAAAATACCTGATAAGGATTTACATGTGTTAATGCTTTATTTCATGACCTATTATCATTAAACGCCTGTTCTTGGATCTGTTTGCATTGTTAGCTATCTTTCTTGTTGGTTGCTCACTTGTAAAACCTGTTTGTATTAAACTGCATGTTATAAAAAAATGGGAAGGAAAAGGCAAAAATGGTTTTTCCGCTTCTATTTAATATTTAAAATTAAATAAAAAATGATAAGAAATTAAATAATCATGCCACGTCAGCAACTCGGCCCGAACATGATAATTTTGGACCTTTTTTGATAAATTTGTCAAGTTAGTGGATGTGTTTTGATAATGGTCAATCATATACGTTTTTTGGAAAGTGGTCAATATAATGGACCAAAAAAAAAACAATTTTCCCATGAAATGGACAAAGCCACATCTAGATCTTAATCTTGAAAAGGGATTAGTTATTCATTACTGACATCAAAATTGATACAAAATGAAACTTCTGTAATAGTTTTTGTCACTATAATTATTGTTAATAAAATTTGTTGTCACCAATTTATTTAGGAGAATTCGGGATGAGCTGAACGAGCAAAACCAGGAGACGACTAACCTCACTAACAAACTTGATCGAGTGAGTATATATATATATATATATATATATATATATATATATAATATATATAACAGCCGAAACTTGATAAATTTTTGAACATGTTTATTGACTTTTTTTTTCATTGTCTGATCCCAGAAAATTCATGAATTGCGGGCACAATTAGAAGCAGCGAAATATGAAGTCATTAAATATTGCATAGGTACACTTGCCTCCATTTCTGTCTTTGGTCTGGCTGCACTCCGCATATTTTTGTAGGCTTTTGTTCAATTTAGCAGAGTTAAAATGGTTTTAGAATTGTTTTTGTGTAAAAAAAAATACTTCACACCACTGAGAAAGGGAAGAAAGCTAGACTAGCACTGTCAAACAATTTAATGAGTTTTTGTGTATTTGTTGGTTAATTAGGTATTATTGATTATTTTGGTGTATATAATGAGTATTGGTTTTATTTGTTGGTTAATTAGGTATTATTGATGATTTTAGTGTATTTGTTTGCTGGTGCTTTTATTTCATTTTTTTTACTACTTTTTAGAACTGTTCTACAAAAAGCCGTTCTAGAAACCACACTATCTAGAACGGGTTTATGAAAAGTTGTTCTAGATATCATACTTTCTAGAACGCCTTTTCAAAACTCGTTCTAGATATCGTACTTTCTAGAACGCCTTTTCAAACCCGTTCTAAATATCGTACTTTCTAGAATTCCCTTTGAAAACCCGTTCTATATATCGTACTTTCTAGAACGCCTTTTCAAAATCCGTTTTAGAAAGTTTATTTTCTAAAATATCTATTTCGTAAAGGCGTTATAGAAAGTTTATTTTCTAAAACATCAGTTCGTAAAGGCGTTTCAGAGAGTATACTTTCTAAAATGCCTTTTCAAAACCCATGGCGTGTTTCATCATTTGAACAAGAAAATACACGAATTAAGATTAAGTTTACGTCTAAAATCCAAGCTATGCTTAAAAATCTATATTTTACTATAAACTATAAAGTTGAAAATTGAATGAAGAAAGTGGAGAAAATGAACAATCTTGGGCATCCAAACCTTACGGGGTCCAAGAAGCTCTTTATTTCTGAGAAGGAAGGAATATATACATGGGTGAAAGTGGAGGCAAAATAGTCATTTTTTTCGAAAATGGCCGAAAATAACCTGGCCACCGATGCTGGAAATGGCCCTGTCGATGGCGCTTCGATTGGGCGTCGATGGCACATTGATCGATGGTTGTGCTTCACGGGCCTGAGCCGTATTTTTTTCAAATCGAGCTCGTTATGATTTTCGAGAACACCTTTAGACTCGATCGACCACCCTAAACAAAGAAAAGCAAAAGTCTACAAAAGGTATGAGAGAAATTCAAAAAGTACTCAAAGACGACAAAAATTACGAAAATGTAAAATAGGGTAAAGGGGACAAATGCGACTAAAATTCGACTAAAGTATACAAAATAAGACACAAAAATATACGAAAACCACACACAAATATGTGCAAATCAGATACTCGTCGATGTCAAAATTTTTTATTTTAATTAAATATGCCAATGGAGAATGCCCGTCGGTAAGTTGCTGATGGATAAACCCGTCGGCATATACCAACGATCTCGTGCCCGTCAACAAATTGTCCACGTAATATTTTTCGTCGGCAGGTCATCGGAATGTGCGGCTGCCATGGAGAATTCGACAGGCTGGCCGTCGGCATGCCCATCAGCAAATATACTGACGGTCAACAATAGCCATCGGTAACAAGTTACTGACAAGGAAAATACCGACGACCCTATTCCGTAGGCAATTTCTTTGGTATTTGTCTAACCGAATACCTCTTTTACCGACGGATTTGACCATTGATAATTGTTGTTTTTATTTTGTATTGTCCCACGTTGGTTTGTATTTTCTAAGTCGATGTTCTTCTTTATATTGTAGTATCTAGACTTTAGAGACGTAAGAGATTGAAAATTATATGATTGACGAGAATGATATCATTGTAATTAAAATAATAATTTACTAGAGAATTTTTTAGGATTAAATTGATTAATTTTTTAATTCATTTTTACGTTTAAGGCATGTTATAATATATATATATATATATATATATATATATATATATATATATATATATATTGGTTTAAATGAGAACCCGTCATTATATGTGAACCTAGGAACTCATCTTGACCATTAGATTGGATAATCTTGATGGTTGAGATCATGATATGTCAGAATGGTAATAATGTAAAAAAATGCATTAATTAATTAAAAATGGTATTTTGGACGTATATCAACGTTTACAAAGAGCACTACATTGTTCTTTGGAAAGCACAATAGATTAAGAAAAAAAACATTACGATTGTATACAAAAAGTATCACAAATCTCGTCTATAAACTGCAAATTCAAAATTTTAAAATGAAACTCAAATTTTCAACAAACCATAACTTTTTTAAATTTTATTCGTTTTGAATGAAATATATATCAAATTAATCACATTCTCAAGATTTACAATTTAAGATACATATTGCATGTTTTAAAACGTAAAAGAAAAATATATATAATTAAATTAAAAAAATTGGACTGATTTTAGTACTACATTACTGTCTAAAAAGCACAATGAACCTAGACATATAATTGCAATGTGAAATATTAGATCTAAGGCCATGATTCACATATAATAAAAGGTTCTCATTTGAATCCAATTATATATATATATATATATATATATATATAAAGATTTTAGGTGTATTCATGGTACCATAATTCTATCATCAACTTATATTTATGCGAAAAAATTTAACCTTTAAAATTTATGATGTTTTAATTAATGATTGAATTACCATAAATAAATATGATATTACGTAGTAGTTACCGTAAAACTTTTCATTAATATCTCTTAGTGTTAAATAACAAAATAAACTAATCACATAATATAATATGAAAATCTACGTGAAAACACACTTCATGTAGTTCAGTCATACAGTCATTGTAGAGATTTTTATTTCTTTTGTGTTTAATGGAAAAAGTGACGTGATATTACATATGTTGTTACCTTGTGAATTGGTATTTATTTGTTTTTACATTTGTATTTTACGTCTGTGCACGATTTTGGTTGTTTTAAAAACATATGTTCTATACTTCGTATTCTATGATCCATTTGCAGACAGTATTATTAATTTGTATATACAATTCATAATCAACATGGTAAAGAACTCAAAATCAATTTAAGAATTATCGAATTGAATAATTAGAATTCCATGGAAGGATAAAATCAACGATAGCGACAGCAAAGGGCGGCGGTCGGTGCCGCATAAGGACGTTACTTGACTTAAAAGGTCGGTCCATCACCTACCCGAGACTTCATCCACAATTACGTTTATTTTTATTTTACCTTTCTTTTTTGAAAGCCTAATTAAAACTCCACCCACATGAGGCATATATAGAGGAATATATGCAGGATGATAGTGAAAGCAAACTGCATTTGACTCACCAGTGCTTGCATAACCAGTTGAAGGTTTTCGGTGCGCATATTAAGTTTTAACTTAAGAGTTGATAGTTCGTGCGCACTATTTTGAAAAACTGAAGCAACATATTAGATACATTTTGCAGTAAGATTTACTTTAGGAACGAGACGTGCAAAAATGCACTTATTATAATAATAATAATAATAATAATAATAATAATAAGTAAATAAGCAACATTCGTTTTAGTAATTAGATAAAAACGTTGGGACCCTAGTTGAGTGGCAACTTGGAGTGCGTAGTTGGTCAATCATATCAGCTAAGCTAGCAACTTCACGTCTCTTTTCGATCAATTATATATCGTGACAGTGTACAATGAGATTCAAGTTCAGATATTTATTGCAGATAATTTGTGTGCAAGCGACAACATTACGCTTATTTTGGGACGGTAAAGTTGAACAAGACGAAAGTATAAATGTTTTAAAGATAATTAAATTTAAAAATATTTATAATTGATCATAATTATTATATATATTGATATATATGGTAATGTATTTATTGAATTATTGTTTTAATTGTTTGCAATTATTCTTATAAATGTTCCTGTAAGTTAATGTTGTCGTTGATTGGTGAGATGTCACTAATAGAACATTACATTTAAGATAAGCCCTACTAATGATTATCAAGATTGAGATATAAATAATGCTTGCACTTCTTTTTGGGGGTAGATGATGTGACTTGTGTTGAATACATCATGATGTAAATGAAGATGATAGTTGAGACAAAAAAGAATTCATTTCTCAATTGGAATTTTGAGATAGATCACTCATAATCTCTATATTAGGTCGACTAAAGTCATTGGCCAATGCAAGAGACATATTCAATATACTAAGTATGGTTTAGTTGTCGACTAATAAAAATGAGATAAATTGATTAAGTCAATGAGATAGACACTTGGATAAATCTTAAGCTTAATCAAGTGATTCGTAATAGAAGGAATTTCAATATTTTGTGTAAAGGTTATAATTCGCTGCATTCAAGTGTATGTTCTTTATGTATTGAGTTCGTCCAACTAAGCCGTCTATGAGTTTTGTTTAGATCATCATTGGATTGATGTCATATATAAAGGCCTGTAGGGTCACACTATATGCGATTACTTTTCCGACTTTAGAGTGTATCAAGAAAGTAATAAATATTCAATTTGGAATTGCAATATTTAATTGCTAATAATTAGGATGTTAATTTCTATTTGATAGAAAAGATTAAATTAAATTAAATTAGATTTGTATTTAATTATTTATGTTATATTAATAAAGGTACTTGGTCCAAGACTGTTTTGGGCTCATTTCTTAGACAGTCAACCCATTTTAGGATTAGAGTTCTCTTATGTACATACACTAGTGCAGAAAATATATTCTAAAACAGTCAATTTAGAACGCCTCAGAAAAAAACGATCTGGAATATAAGCCGATGGTATTTTCGTAATAAAAGCTTTATATACCAGATCGCCTTTTTTAAGGCGTTCTGGTATATCAATATACCAGATCGTCTTTAAAAAAGGCGATCTGGTATATCGATATACCAGATCGTCGTGTCAAAGGCGATCTGGTATATCGATATACCAGATCGTCGTTTAAAAGGCGATCTGGTAAATCCTATAATCTAGAACGTCGCTATGAAAGGGCGATCTAGTATATTCGATATATACCAGATCACCCTTTTTTAAATATCTAGATCGTCCTAAAAAGGCGATGTGGTATATATATTATTTATTATCATTTTACTCACCTTTTCTGAAAACCCTAAAACAGATCCTTTCCATCTTTCCATCTCCGCTCCGCTCCTTTTCCTCTCCCCTGCACATCCGATTGAACCACCGCCATTTCTAACCCACCGACGACCATCACCTTGCAATCGCCACCACCAACTACTCTAATCAACCAATTCGAAGATATGGCGTAACCAGAAAACCTAATTCTCCCCCAATTTAAACCCCCACCATTCCCAACAACCACAATCCTCACCGCGACCTGCAATCGTCACCGCAACCTGCAACTGCCACCGCAACATGCAATCGTCAACCAGTTCGAAGCTTCCAAACCAAAGGCTCTAAATCTCCCCCAATCTTAACAATCCCCAGCTTTCRTTCGTAGTTTCTCGGCTGCTAAAAATTGTACTGTACTCCTCTTACCCTAGGTGAGGATCTTAATTTTTTCTTCCTAATCAATTAGTCTGTCAATTTTTTATTTCAAAAAGCATCCCAAGTTTCTGGATCAAGGAACTGGTAGTCATTTACATACGGGGCAGTGTCTTTTTTCTCTCCGTGAACGTAATTTGTCGTGAGGTTAGTCTTGAAGGCCCCCCAACGCCTCCCGACATAGGCTAACCACTTCGTCTTGAACTTGTTACGCTTTTTGACATTAACGAGAGATAACTCGACCTCCTTCTCGTCATCAATGATAAAAATCTCGAATTTCTCCTATATCATAAAATAAATTACTTACGTAAAAAAGGGCCTGAAAAATTGTAAATGTCTATTATTGAATAACAATAAGACAATTGGCAGCCGATGATTGTAAGAGATAAGAAAAATGAAAACCCTAACCCATTTTCAGACAGCAATATAAACTAATTTACAATATAAACCCATTTATTAAATGAAAACCCTAACCCATTTTCAGACAGCAATATAAAACCCATTTATTAAATGATTTGTAATATCACACTATTTACATTGATTATAAACTA
>BMAC01000670.1:367788-378964 GCA_014905375.1 Phtheirospermum japonicum
AAATTTGTCCTGCAAACAATAATAACCGTAACTGCAAAACCTTGAGCAGTTAATAACAATATGCGATTTATAAAATTTTCGATGAAATTTGTCCTAAATGTGCGAAATTTTGGATTTATTGTCATAAACCGCCCATTCAAAAAAAAAAATCTCACAACAATATTTTTAATCAGACGATCGATTATTGATGTTCTGCGGCATTCTTTTTCTTCATACATCATTAGATACATATTTTTCTTCTTCTTCTTATTTTTTTTTAAATTTTTTAGAGATGAAAGAATGCGTTTCTGCAGGGGATTGATAGTGCTGACAACAAGGAGATCTTTGAAAAATATTTCAACTGTAGAGAGTAAAAATGACGAAGTAGTAGAAGAGAGTGGTCCTGCTATTGCTGCTGGAATTTCGATCGATGGTGATGAAAGAGAGATGGTATGTATACTTGGAAATGTTTTTACACTGTTTTGAAAAGTGAGGCTGTATCATTTTTTTTACTTTTGTTAATTTTCATAAAATTTAATCTGTTAACTTAATGCACTTAATTTTATACTAAACTCTATTAATGCTTATTTTGACTTTTTTTAACTATTATTAACAAGTCATCATATGATATGGCATTAACAAAAAACTTTGTTTGTTCCTTTGCACTACAGGAAATAAGTACAAGTCCTAGACATCAACAAAAAATGGGAATGGAACATTTTGAATAATGTTTGAATGAGATAAAAGAAATATTGTTAAGAGGGATTCTAGAATGCTCTACCAAAGTGCACCTTAAAACCTTGTTGATTCTGAAAGAACTGCTTAAATCTTGATTGTATACTGCTGTTTGAAATAGCACCTTATGTCTTGTATTATGTAAGCTATGTCGTATATTTTCCTAGAAATGCTAATTTTTGTTTGTTAATTGACTGGTTGAATGTGTAATTTTGATGGTTTTGCAATAATCTTCATGGGTTCGGCTTTTCTCCAGGAACTTGTGAGTGTGAAGGATTATAGAGAATTACAAATTTAATATTAACTTTGCTAATGATAAAAAACAATATTGTGCTGTGCTTGGTTAAGGTGGGAGTAGTAGCAACCACAAATTTCCAGTAAGATTGGGGTAGAGTGCAAAACTTTGATACATATCTTTATGTTGTAGAATTATCTTTTAGATCTTTTTTGGGGGGGATGGTACCATCTAGACAAAAAACAAAAAATTAAGTTGTTGGCAGAGTTGCAAATCTGTTTGAACATGCCTTCACCTAAGCTGAGCTCTAAAATGGTGACACTTGGTTTTAGCATATTTTGTTAGGCACTAAAAGAAATGACTTGTCAAAAAACTCTATAAATCACAGTTGTATCAAATGTTGTGTCAGAATATTTATTCACTTGTAGTGTTGAGCCAAGTTTGCACTTTGCAGTGTAAGTCTAACATGTTGTTGGTAGTGTGAAAAAGATAAGCACTTAATATAACGTATGTTTATGTGTTGAGATTTCATGGATTTATGCGGTAGTAGGATCATGAAATTAAGAGATTTTGTGGTAATTAATGATTTAAATTTGTGCTTTTTTTTGGTATCATTTTTTCTTATCAATGTGTCGATTATTGTAATATCCAAAAGATTTTACTCCAATAAGATTTGATTTAGGAGCCAAATATTTTATGCTGATCTACTACAAGTTAGTTAATTATAATAACATTAGGTGTAGATTTTTATCTTATAGAGTTCCTGAGCAAGTTTTTTGGTAGTATTTTATTGGCTTTATTCTTTTGGGTGAAAAGATTGTGTATCCGGGGATAAGAAWATTAAGGTGATGTTATTTGTAAATGATTTAGTCTACATTGTGAAATAGCCCCTTGCCTCTTTSTATATATTCATCACTGCCAGATTACTCTAGAAATTGGTCGCTATGAACTTATTGAAGAATTATGATTTTGTTGTTAATTGATTTTTAGTGAGTATTTTTTAGTAATTTGGGAATCGCATGGTGTTTATTTTGGAAATAGGAATAGAACAAAAACTAAGCCTTTTCCATCCAAAAAAGAAAAAAGAATTATATTTTGTCTGGAAATTGTAAGTTTCTCACATTAAGACATTGTACTTTGACGTTGTTATTGAGCAGAATGACATTCGTAAGAACCCAGCATTCAGGTCACAGTTTCACGAGATGTGCGCTAAAGTCGGAGTGGACCCACTAACCTCAAACAAGGGCTTTTGGGCCGAGCTATTGTCTCTGCCAAAAAACTGCTACATCTCCAAGCCTCTTGATTTGATCAAGAAAGGTGATCTCTGACGCTAAATACAATGTGTGAGTGGAATTTTATGTTTTATTAATGTTCAATTACATATTGTAATAGACATCATAATTTTGTTGTATTTTGTTTTCTAGGTAAGTTAAGTTGTTAGTATATGTTATGTTGGGACACTTTYTTGCTAGTCTGTAATTAATATATTCAAAATATTCAATATTGGAATTTTGGTGCACCTGCTTTTAATTCTTTTTTTTTTGTACTACTTTCTAAAAGGTACTTTTTAAGAACTGCTGTAAAATATCCATTCTGGAAAATAGACTTTCTAGAAGGTATTTTATAAGAACCGTCGTAGAATCCACCGCCGTAAATTTTTAAGGCGGTTCTAAAACCTCCGTAAAATCATAACTTTCTATGGCGGTTCAATAAAAACCGCCGTAAAAAGCCTCACTTTCTACGGCGGTTCTAGAAAAAACCGCCGTAAAAATTTACGGCGGTGGATTTAAAGGCGGTTCAAAACCGCCTTTAAAAGTCTCCCAAGACCGCCTTTAAAACTATTTTCTGCAGTAGTAGATGATGCAATTTCGGCACAGTGTGTCATGCTAACTGCGATGTCAATAGAATTGCAGAGGCAGCATGAACACATGGCTCTTTATGAAATATTGGAGCATTTGAAGAGTCTTTATGCTTCGTAAGCTCAAACTATGGAGTATGAGATGCTAAGAGATCTCTTTAAGTTCAAGCTTTATGATGGGGGCAAGACGTCTGAGCATGTCTTGAAGAAGATAGGGTTGATTGAGAGGCTGGCTTTGGTTGGAACGAATCTACCTGAAAATGCTCAGTCAGCTTGATCCTGAACTCGCTTCCTAGTTCATTTGAAAATTTCATTGTGGTTTATAGTATGAACAACACGAAAGCGAAGCTTCCCGATCTTCATAACATTTTTAAGACCTATGAGTCCTCCACCTCAAAGGGCAAAGTTGTACTCATGGTGAGTACATCTGCTAGATCTAACCTGAAATGTAATAAAAAGCTGAAATAGAAACTAAGGCTGGGCCTAAGCCTATGGATTTGAATCCAAAAGGGGGTCACTACAAAAAAATCTAGCAGTGCTGACGGCCAAATCCATCAAGATTCCGTCAGTATATGAAATACTGACGGCATCCTGACTGATAATGACCGCCAGCATTTTTGTGGTCAGTTTTCCAGTATCCTGATGGGAAAATGTTCCCGCCAGGAATGCCGGCGGATTCCTTGACGGCTTTACCCACCAGGAACATCTGATGCTTTCCTAGTGGGTGGGCCGTCAGCATTCCTGGCAGATACACCCGCCAGGATTTCCTGGCTAGTTCGCCGTCAGCATTCCTGGCGGATTTTGCAGTCAGCATTACGCTGGTTTCCTGGCAACAATTTGCTGTAATTTCATTCAAAAAGTCTATTAATAAAATTTTTGATATATTAATTAATAATTAAATTAAAAATAATAAATAAATCAAATTTTAGATAATCCAAAATAAACTATCCACTAATAAAAAAAATCAAAATAAATCATTCAATAACTAAAAATCAATTCATCAATCGAATGTATAAAAAAAATCCTGAACTATCCATCCATATCTAAATCTGCCCACAATCCGGATCACGGGGAGGCCGACGAGCCATTGCCTGAGCAATAGCTTCTTCAATCTGCTGACGGAGCATCAACTGGGAACACTCCTACTCCTCACGGATCTGCTGAATCTCCAGCGCCTGCTCCTCGCGGATCCGCTGAAGCTGCTCCTGCTGGGACTGCACCTGTGTCTGGAGCTGACGAACATCGGCGGTGGAGGTGGAAGAAGTACTGCAGCCCTTGTGAGTCTTCCCGAAGCATCCAAGGCCATAGCGTCGACCCTTTCTATTCCCGACAACCTGTAGGTAGACCTTGTTCGGGTCTACCTGAGGGTTGCTATCATCAGATGACGCATCACGCCTCTCCTCCAAAGCCCTCTCATAGTCCTCCTGATATCAAGATTTTCGGCTATTATTACTAAACAACTTTTATCAAATTTTATAATAAATCAGATATATATATAACATATAAAACTTATAGCTATCCTTTGGGTTTTGGGATCCGTAAATGTGCCGTCGGAATTTTGATGATACCTCAGCGAAGCTCGTAGTGACTGTGCTGCGTGCCCGTCTGTGCAGCCTATATTTAAAGATACATTTACAATATTTAATATAATGAATTAATTAAAACATAAAATTATACATGTTCAATAATATAAATAATTACTTAAAATATTATTATCGACTTACATTCTTGGCCGCCTGTTGATTAGAAGGCATAGACCCGCCTCGATGCTTCGCTATACCAGTCGAAGGGCCTCCGGGCTCGCTCATTCTGTTCCGTCTGGCCTTCTCAGACTTCTCCACCTCCTTAGGCCACTGAAAATCCACAAGCCATCTATTCCAGATCGACTCCCCTACGCAGGCAGGTATCGTCCCATTCCGTCGATACGCCTTCTTTCACTCGTATATACGACTGTTATAATTATCTTGCATCGATATGTAGAATGCCGCCTTGATGGCATTCTCGTCTATATACTCCTGTCCCACCACACCAATCCCTACAAAAGAAATACAATCAGACAAAATAATCAATCAGTTTACTTAACACAAATCAAAATAAATAAATAAAATTATCCTAAAACGAGGCCACCACGTCTAACGATGGCTGTCCGGGATGTGCTCGAATTTCCACCCGTCTGGGTGGATACGAGACTCGTGTATAATCTTGAGATAGGTCGGCAAGTCCTTCGACGGACTTCATAACCTAAAAACTAATAAGTTTATTTCAACATATGTCAAATAATTAAATTATATATTGAACACATAACAAAATTGGTTAAAATATTACTTACCTATTTCCGATCACGACTACCTCGATCCCGGTAGTCCTGACCTCTGATGAGCCGGGCGTGCTCCCCACCTCATCAGACAGGATAGGTGGAACAGTATCATCCAAATCCATGTCGGTGGCATCATCCTCATGGGGGTCCCGAGGACGATGAGCCGAGAGAAATCCAACGATTATGAGGACCCCTGCCAGGCATCTAACATACAACATAGTTTTATTAATAATTAAAATTAATAATATAATTATATGTGTGTGTGTGTGTATATATATATATATATGATTGTTCAGATTATCGTTAACACTCATAAAATCCTCAAACCTCAGCCCTAACTTTCAGACTCATCTTCTTAGCTTTCTTTGTCTTCTTCATTTAAATCTAGTTCATCGCTTTCTGACTCTTCTAAATCATCATTGACCAACTCGTCGTGTTCGTAATTGAGAGGGTCGTTTAATTAGAAGTCGACATCCTCTAATTGTATTGCATGAAATGTTTCTACAATATCTTCTTGGAATGACTGTTGTTCAGGCACGCGAGGCTCGATATAATCCACCGTCGATCGAGCTTTGATTTGACAAGTTGCCCACCAATCTAGTTTGTCTCGCTTCAAACTCGGATACGAACTGTAGTGCACTTGAGTCACTTGGGATGCGAGTACAAATGGCTTGTATCGATTAAATCTACGTTTATGATTGATGTCAACGAGCTTATATTGAGGGTGAATTTTCGTGCTGGCTGGAGTTGGATCAAACCACTCACATTTGAACAAGAGCGTCCTTCCGGTCGTTTGAAACCCGTGATACTCCAATTGAACCACTTCTAGAAGACGACCATAATAATCCATGTAATCTGGCCCATAATTTGTTCCTCTTATACAAACTCCTATGCTCGACGTTGATCGRTCAGASCCATACGAGAGCYTGTGYAATCTAWATCCATTWATCTTACAACCGTTGAAAGTGTTCACAACACGTGATGGACCATACGCAATTGACCTCATATAATCGTCATTTACATTGTTCAAAGGATCTCGTGCCTACAACAATTTTATGTTTACAAATGTTATAATATATTTTAATTGCCACGTAATTTTACAGATAATTAAGACTCACGTAGCTCGCAAACCAAACAGGAAACTCAGCGTCCACTTTTTGAGTCAGTGCCTCATTTGTAATGTTCGGTTGGTGAAGTTTAACACCATCTTTGAACAAAATGCATATTTATATTAAAATGAAGAATTGTTATAATATTTAATTAATAGATTTTGATAATTAAGGTTGCAACGAAT
The DNA here is from genome assembly GCA_014905375.1 of Phtheirospermum japonicum. Lineage (NCBI taxonomy): Eukaryota > Viridiplantae > Streptophyta > Magnoliopsida > Lamiales > Orobanchaceae > Phtheirospermum > Phtheirospermum japonicum. The sequence goes on from BMAC01000670.1 coordinate 374,207, forward strand.
TTTAATTGTTAACCTGATAAATTGTTAGAGTTCAGCACAATTTAGTAACACATATCTTTGGGCCTCGACCGATTCTTCATCCGACAAGAATCTTTTCCTTGTGTTTGAGAAAGCTTCACCAGTATTTTTGAAAATAGATAGAACGTTTGGATTATCATCTTCATCACTTTGAACTTCTATCATTACGATTTAAGTTTTTCCTTTTTGTGGAGACATTATCGTCGAAGTAGTATGAAACAAAATTCGACGCCTCTTCAACTAGATATGCGTTTGCTATCGAGCCTTCAACACACACTTTATTTCTTACATTGTTTTTCAACTTGCGAAGATACAAGGATACATCCACCTATATTGCACTGGACCAGCAATTCTCGCTTCGTATGGTAAGTGGACGGGCAAATATTCCATTGAATCGAAGAAACTTGGTGGAAATATCATCTCAAGTTGACAGAGTATTAGGGTAATGTCACGCTCTAAACGACTCACATCAGCAGTTCCAATGACTCTCGCACTTAGATCTCTGAAAAACAGATTTAACTCTGTTAGTACCTTCCAGACGGGATGAGGAAGCAGTTCTAGAAATGTAATTGGGATCAACCGCTGTATAAACACGTGATAGTCATGGGTTTTCATCCCGTACAATCTCAACCCTTTCATATCAACACAGCGACCTAGATTTGATGCGTACCCATCAGGAAATTTGAGAGCCTTTATCCATTAATGCAATGCAACTTTCGATGGCTTATCGAACGTGTACGATGCTTTGGGATACTTTTCTGATGCGTCTGCATGAAGTTTGGGACGGTGGCAGTATTCTGCTAACTCGTCTCTTGATTTCGAAGTGTCTTTTGTCTTCCTGTTTCAACCCAAAATATGACCAGCATCAAGAATAACGCCTAGAACCTTGAACACCTTCTTGACCTGCGCACAGAAACACGTTAGAAAGGACCACCGATGGTTCTCCAGTGGAAACCTCTCTGATGCTTAAGTCAGTAAAGCGTATGAGGTTTCTCTTAGAAAGCAAAGAAGGAATGCACAAAGAATGACATACCTCTCTCAGCCTGGGGGCTGAGATATTTATAGTTTCTCTTAGTGGGGACCCCAGCCGGGATCTCGGAGAACCAAGGCCGCGAATCAAGGGCCGTTTAAGCAACCAATTCTGATAAGTGGTCCCACTTGTCTCCTCTAACGGGGTTCAAGGAACCAGATCTGTCACGACCCAGTTCTCGTTTCCTATCAATGATCCTGATGCCCGAGCTGATCAGCTCTACCAGCTGAGAGGGCTCAACCAGGTCTTTCACTAGGATCAGGCTTGACCTTGTTTCCTTCTACTTAGCTCGGATTAGGTTTAGACCTCCAGTCTATCCTGGACTAATATTTTAATAATTATCCAAGGCTTTACCAGGGAACGAGTCCAACGCAACTTCCCTCAAGGAGGAGATCAAACCAGACTATTCTAGAGAGAAAGGTCTGGTCAAGGTCTACCAGAACCATTGGTCACCCTAGTCCTGCCCAAAACAGGTCTACCCGCACCAGGTTAGGGACACTCTTGCCCTATCACTTCCCTTTGACATTCATCACCGTGTTAAACACATTATCAAAAAAACTTTTCTCAATGTGCATAACGTCTAAATTATGACGAATCAAGTTAGTGCTCCAGTAAGGCAAATCCCAAAAAAATACTTCTTTTTCTCCAACCACTATTCTTTGCTATTAGTCCGTTCACATGTTCTGTATTTTCATCGGTTACCTTCTGAAGTTCTAGCCGTTCAATTTCGGCCAAAATCTCTATTCCAGAACGCACGTGCGGCGGCAGAGCTTCAACCTTTCTATTTTTCCTAAATTCTTTTTTATCTTTACGAAGTCGATGATCACATTCTAGAAATTTACAATGGCTATCAAACCATGATTGTTTCATGCTCTTTTTCAGGGTAAAAGCGTCTGAACGCTCCATGCAATACGGACAATCCATTCGACTGTCCGTACTCCAACCGGACAACATCGAGTATGCAGGAAATTCGCTAATGGTCCACATAAGGGCCGCTCGCATCTGAAAGTTCTATTTTTTAGATATATCGTACGAGAGAGCACCTTCGGACCACAACTGCTTCATCTCCTCAATCAATGGCTGTAGAAAAACATCTAACTTATCTTTGGGGCTTTGTGGTCCCGGGATGAGAATGCTGAGAAACATATACTGTTCTTTCATGCACATCCAGGGAGGCAAATTGTATGGTGTGACAATCACCGGCCATGAAGAGTATTGTTTTCCAAAACTTCCAAAAGGTTGAAATCCATCTGTACATAGATCCAATCTTACGTTTCGAGTTTCAGCGGAGAACTCTGGATGAGTTTGATCGAAGTGCCTCCAAGCCTCAGAATCTGACGGGTGGTGCATGACACCATCATCTACCGTATGTTCTGCATGCCACCTCATATCATTTGCCATTATTTTAGATGCGTACAACCTCTGCAGGCGGGCCGTTAGAGGAAAGTAAAACATCCTCTTGTACGGAATTAAGTTGGACTTGCGCCGTTTAGCTTGTCCCTTCTTCACGGGTTTGAACCCTGGATGATCACAAAACTTGAACTTATCCAGATTCAAATCATCCTTCCAATAAATCATGTAGTTCTTAAAGCAGCAATCTATCTTCTCTACCCCTATACCTCTCAACAACTTCATACTTTCGTAGAAATTATCTGCAACATTGTTGTCCTCTGGCACGATCTCTTTGATTAAATCAATAAATTGATCATAACATTTCTGAGAAATGCCATGCTCCAATTTTAAATTCATAAGACGGGCAACTAAAGACAATCGATTGTGTTTCTCGCCGCCGGGATACAGAGGTTTTTTTGCAGCTTTCAGATTATCGAAAAATTTCTTCGCCTCGGGATTAGGTGATTCATTCAACTCAATGTCATTCATATCAAAATTAGGACCGACAACATCTTGCACCATATAGACGTACGCATTTGATGATGATCCCCCTATTTCAATATCAGAAGGCGATGACACGTGATCTGTTTCCCCGTGATGAGTCCAAATGTAGTAATCAGCAATGAACCATTTGGTACCGATGTGACATTTTATCTCATCGATAGACCTATAACTAGAGTTCCTACACTTAGTTCGTGGGCAAGGGCATTTAGTTTATCACCGTCCCTCTCTGCAGAATCATGCGTGAGTGCAAATTGTACGAAACTATCTACACCGGCCACGAACGCCGAATTTAGAAATTCATAAATATTCCGTTTGTACATCCAACTACGATCATCAGCCATCCTAAGATTTTTGAGTGTTAAGCGTGTTCTAGAGTTAAAGAAGGTGGCAAGATTTCAGCAGCATTATGAGAAGAATGAGTAATTCGAGTTGTAATTGGTAAGGCTTCTATCCCATTCAAGAAGATGACGTTTAGTAGTATGTATTATCTTAAAATATGCATTTTTCTTAGATTCAAAATTTCGACAGAATCTCCCCTCAGTTCTCATAGTGCACGTATATTTCAGTGCACCTGAGAACAATTAGAGAGATGGAGAAACCGAAATCTCAAAACTAAAAAAAAACATACACATAAGATAACCATACTACAAGTCACATTCTCAAACTGTCCAAAAATGGGACAATTCGAAATTTAGTATCAAACTCTATATTTGATATTAAATCTCAAACGGGTTTAATGAATAGTAGAATAATTCAAAACTTAGTTTCAAATTTTTCTATTTGATATTAATTCTCAAACAAGTGATCTATCCGTCAGCGTTTAAGCATCGAGAATACTGACGGGCAATGGACGTCAGGATTCTAAACCCTAAAAAACGCAGCCCCCTCCTTCCCCTTGTCAGTCTGTCAAAATAAACCAAAAAAAAAAATTGCCGCCCCCCCCTATCCGTCTCCCTGGCCAACCCCCTGCCCCCCCGTCGCTGAGCCATCACCGCCGCCCACCGTCCCCGTCGCCTCGACGTCTGTTTTGGCTTGTAATTGTTGTGGTTTTTCTTCATGTTTTTAGATAGATTTTTATATTGATTTTAGTAGTTTTGAGTCATTTTTCGTTAGGTTTTTAGGTCGTTTCTCTTGTTTTATTGTTTTTCGTGTTCTTGCTACTTTTATATTTAATTTGGTTGAATGGGTTCAATTACCTTGAGGTTTGGTGAAATTCTTGGGTTTTTATGTTCAAAATTTCTATTTTATAGGCCAAGGCATTAAGGATCAAAATTGAAGCCAAAAGAGAGGCTCCAAAATGCCAAACTCTCTGGAATACTATCCAAAGCTCGCCGATGCTCGCCAAAATTCACGCCAAGCTGCCCACACTGGGTGGCGCTGCCCACACTGGGTTACCCAGTGTCCGAGCAGCGCCCGGCAGGCCGCCCCACACCGCGCGCCAACTGCTGACTGCGCCTGCCGCAAGCCGCGCGCGGCGCTCGCCAGCACTCGCCAGGCACTCGCCACGCTTCTCGCCGCGCCCACGCCAGCGCTCGCGCCACCACTCGCCAGCCCTCGCCAGCACTCGCACTCGCGCGCGCCCGCCGCCACCCAGCTGCCGACCAGCGCCCAGGCCTCCGGCCATGGCCGAGCCACATCGAGCCATGGTCGAGCCATCTCAAGCCAAAATGTGCCAAAAAGCTAGCCAAGGGTCTAGGAAGGTGCCTCCGGGTCAAACTTGGTCAAACCCGGGAATTTCAAGCCTTTTTGGCTAATTTGGCCCATTTAAACCCAATTAAATTAGTATAAATAGACTACAACTCTCATTTTTGAAA
>BMAC01000670.1:392930-405897 GCA_014905375.1 Phtheirospermum japonicum
TATATATAGGATTGGGTTCAAATGAGAACCCCGTCGTTATATGTGAACCTAGGGACTAATCCTGGCCTTAGATCTAATATTGCACAGTGCAATTATATGTCCAGGTTCATTGTGCTTTTTACACAGTACTGTAGTGCTAAAATCAGTCCAATTTTTTTAATTTAATTATATATATATATATTTTTACGTTTTAAAATATGCAATATGTATCTTAAATTGTAGATCTTGAGAATGTGATTAATTTGATATATATTTCATTCAAAACGAATAAAATTTGAAAAAGTTATGGTTTGTTGAAGATTTAAGTTTCATTTCAAATTTTTGAATTTGCAGTTTATAGACGAAATTTGCGGTGCTTTTTTTATACAATCGTAGTGTTTTTTTCTTCTTAATCTATTGTGCTTTCCAAAGAACAATGTAGTGCTCTTTGTAAACGTTGATATATGTCCAAAATACCATTTTTAATTAATTAATGCTGACATGTCATGATCTCAACCATCAAGATTATCCAATCTAATGGTCAAGATGAGTCCCTAGGTTCACATATAATGACGGGTTCTCATTTGAACCCAACCCTATATATATATATATATATATATATATATATATATATATATATATATAGGGTTGGGTTCAAATGAAACCCTGTCAATATATGCGAACATAGCGACCAATCCAAACCGTAGGATTTTTCAATCGAACGGATATATTTGATTCAATTTTTTGACTCAAATATGGAAATGGTGATTTCAAAGGGCTGGTCACTATTATGTAGGGACAAATTAGTCCAAGAAAACACTTTACAAAATCCCGCCCAAATTTTCCTCCCCGTGATAATTGGAAGTTGAAAAGGGAAATATGTTATACTTGTCCCAGTAACACAATATACATGCAAAAATAAGTTTATCGGGAGGTGTGAAGGGCATAAAAATTCATTGCGTGAATTCATTCCAACAAACTACTCCGAACATTTTCTACAACGAGGGTTGCGAGCGAAATCTGAGATTTTTGATGGAAAACGAAGGACGGCCATCAAGAGGCAACCGGAGAACGCCACCTTCCGGCGGAGCAGGTGAATTGTGCACAGAATTTTTCTTTGAATCGAGACTGTAACCCTAAAATTTGGATTTTGTTCAATTAAAAATCAATCGCAGTTCGATAATCGAATTTTTACTGAAATGAAAGCACTCCAAAGTAGTTTATCACTTCAATTTTGGTGTTCTCTGTGTTCGATTCTTCTTTTTAATTGGGTGGTCCCCAAAAAATAGGTTTTGCCGGCGATGATTTGGAAAAAAAAAATTATCTGCGAATTATTTTAACAAAATAGTGTTTTTTTATGTTTATTGTCATGCTTTTGTCATATGTTTCTGATATGACAAATTTGTGTGTGTTGATATGTTAATATTTTGGCACATGTGAAAATGGCTATAGCGAGTTGATAGATGAAAACGTGATCAGAATGTTCGATGTAGTGCTTTGTAATCACATCTAAAGTGCCATTAAAAAATCATTAACGTGTATTCAATTTCCAACCATTGTTTAAATTTGACCATTGATACTATGTTTTGAAATGTGGCTGAAATGTAAATCACTTTGTATTGCTTTTTATAAGGTTACATTCTGCAGAAGATATGAGTTAAATGTTTAGTTCTTTGGTTGTATATATTTAGTGTACAAGAGAGACTGGATTGGTCCCTAGGTTTGATTGTAGTGCTTTGAACTGGATTGGTCCCTAGGTTTGTGTGATAATATGTTTTGAAATGTGGCTGAAATGTATATCACTTTGTAGTGCTTTCTATAAAGTTACATTCTGCTGAAGATAGGAGTGGGGTTGTGTGATGCTCCTGAGTTAAATGTTTAGTGCTTTGATTGTATATATTTAGTGTACAAGAGAGACTGGCTTGTATTTATATTTGTATTGCTTTTTATAACTTTATAGGCTGATGAACATATACTGGTGTTGTTTTGGTGTATAGATTATGTGCTTTGATTGTGTGTTCCTAGTGTGAAGTGTGTATAATGTAGCGCTTATCGATTTATAATCCATAGGTCAGATGTTCCGGACATGAATGTCGGGACTACCATCGAGTCAAGGAATGCGATATTCTTTGAAGATATATATCCTTGTAAGGATAAAGTTGCATCCAGTTCCAACACTGGTAATGTTGAAGGAACTACAAGTCAAGAACTTGTGGGGGTTGAACCTAAGTCTCGTAAACAACCTGATTCAGAACTTGAAGCTCCAACTCCCAGGAGGAGTACTCGAGCTACAGTTGCGAGGACTTCGGTCCCGATTATGTGGTTTTCGTGTTGGATGAAGAACCAAACTCTTTGAAAGAAGCATTCTCTCGGACTGATAGTTCATTTTGAAAGGAAGCTGTACAGAGCGAGATCGATTCGATCATGCAGAACCATACGTGGATTCTGACTGATTTACCTGAAGGTTGTAAACCTATAGGAAGTAAATGGATTCTGAAACGAAAGTTCAGAGCCGATGGATCAATCGATAAGTATAAAGCTCGTTTGGTTGTGAAAGATTTTCTCCAGAAGGAGGGATATGATTTCTTTGATACATACTCTRCTGTGACGAGAATTACCTTTATTCGGGTGCTTCTAGCGATTGCTGCTTTGCACAATCTTGAGATTCACCAAATGGATGTAAAAACAGCTTTTCTAAATGGCGATTTAGAAGAGGAAATTTACATGGAACAACCCGAAGGTTTTGTAAAACCTGGACAAGAAAGAAAGGTGTGCAAATTGGTTAAGTCCTTATATGGCTTGAAACAAGCACCTTTACAATGGCACTTGAAATTTGACGAAGTGATGATGTCAAATGGCTTCAAGATAAACGAGTGCGACAAGTGTGTATACATTAAGAATACTAATGACAGATTTGTTATAGTATGTCTTTATGTAGATGATATGTTAATCATGGGTAGCAACCTACAAGTGATTAACGAGACGAAACTCATGCTTAAAAGAAATTTTGACATGAAGGATCTGGGAGTTGCTGACACTATTCTTGGCATAAGAATCAAAAGAACTCCAGATGGAATTGTCTTATCACAATCTCATTACATTGAGAAAGTGATCAAGAAATTCAATGCTCACGATAGTCTTCCAGCTAAGACACCTATGGAACTCGACGTTCACTTAAGTAAGAACAGAGGTGACCCTGTTGCTCAGAAGGACTATGCTAGGATCATTGGATGTCTGATGTACATCTCTAACTGTATAAGGCCTGATCTAGCTTGCTCGTTAAACAAACTGAGTCGATATACAAGCAATCCAAGTAGAGAACACTGTAAAGCGCTTATGAGAGTTTTGAGATACTTAAAGTATACTTTGAACTTTGGGCTACACTATGGTAGACATCCCAGGGTACTTGAAGGTTACTGTGATGCAAACTGGATATCCGACTCTAAGGACTCTTTGTCTACAAGTGGATATGTGTTTGTAATAGGGGGAGGAGCTGTTTCTTGGAGATCCACTAAACAGACATGTATAGCCCGATCCACCATGGAATCTGAGTTCATCGCTTTGGACAAAGCGGGTGAAGAAGCAGAATGGCTTTGTAACTTTTTAGAAGATATTCCATGTTGGGAGAAACCTGTGCCGCCGTTTATGCTTCACTGCGACAGTCAAGCTGCAATTGGAAGGGCAAGGAGTGGTTTGTATAACGTTAAGTCTCGATATATTCGTCGGAGACATAACACCGTGAGACATCTGTTATCGAATGGGATTATCTCAAATGACTACGTAAGGTCAATAGATAATCTAGCGGATCCATTCACAAAGAATATAGCTCGAGATCAAATGTATAAGTTGCTAGAAGGAATGGGAGTGAAATCCACATCTTAAAGATGATTGTAGTGGAAACCCAGCCATGATGAGTGGAGATCCCACAAACTCGGTTCAATGGGAAAACTAAACTATGAAAGTCTGGGTAAGTAAAACTCTACGAACCTATTCCTTAATGGCAAAAGTAGAGTTTCTAATCTGTCACGTGGTGAGGATAAATCTCTGATTTTTAATGATTCTTGTGCAGGTCTTTGACTTGAGTATGACAGAATGTTGATTTGAAGAATCACCTATGTAAGCGAGAAGTGAGGGCCGCTTCTACTGAAGCTTATGAATCCAAAGAAGATGTCCATGTCCAGAAACGGACACAAACGTGAGAACGGAGAATTTTGAGACCTTAGTGGGTTGGTACTATTGTCTAGTATACACAAAGGGGAATAGTTCAAGAATTATGTTCACTAATCCGCCGGTATGCTCGGTAGTATTAACTAAGGAGGGTTCAAGGCCACAAGCCACCTATCCCTATTCTCTATTGTCTCTGAAGGACTGAGCTATATATTTGCATTCATGCATTTTGTTTTTGGAGTTTCTCACTCATGTGGGGGATTGTTGTAAATTGGATTAATTCTAATTTATTGGTACAACGTAAATTCATGTTAACGAATTGTGTAAACCTAATCTACGTGTCGTGTAGATAATTATAACTTTTTGAATTTCTCAAATCCATTTATTGGTGAGTGAGAAATGGTGTTTGGAAGTTGAATGGGTGCTTTTATGATTTAATGTTTATCCCACATTGAATGTTAGTCAATGTGGAAGAGAGTTTAAAAATGATTACATTTCTTTAATGTACATCAAGTGGGCCAGAGAGTGTTGTGGGCTTTGTGTAAACGAAGCTCACGCGGGCTCTTGGACTTGGGTTCGCCAGTCTGCCTTCGGCGAAGCTAAGCGGATCCGAGCCCGAGCCTCGGTCCTAGGTCTTGGGTCTTGGGGAATTGGTCCGAATTGGCTGGTCCGATTGAGGTGGTCCATGTGGGGTTCGGGTTCTGGCTCAACCCTAGTTTCTTTTTTGAACCTTCACGCACCTGTTGACTCTTGACCGTTACCTAACGGCTGGCACATGACCTTTCAGATGTTTCCAAAAATTTGAATTCAAACATGCAATGTATTTGAACGCTGAACCAGTCCAGGTTCATGCTGGCTATACCTGACTGTTTGAATGGCTTATGACGCCTTTAAGAACGTCATTAAGCAGGCTGTTACCTCCCCTGGAAACCCTCTATAAAAGGGTGAGGCTCCTGCATTTGTTTTCGTACTTTTCATACGCATAACACCTAAACTCAACATACGAACACTTGAACGCACATTTCTGCATTTTGTTTTTTCTCACGTAACTCAGTCCAAATTTTTCCTGTTCGTCGGAACCCTGATACTTACGGTGCTGTAATATTAGGAACGAAGTTGTTTTATCTTTTGGAACGATTTGCCAAAACTGAAGGGCACAAATTCGTATTGCGGAAAGAGTGACCACTCGACTCGACTTTTATTTCGAAGATTCTGTTTTCCTTATTTTCTTTTCTTTTTTCCAGTTTTAGTGAGTTCATATACATCCGTGCTCGAATTATTGTAACTATTCTAACAAGGCCCGAATGGGCTCATATGGATGGTCTTATGGGGTCCCAACGGACTGTATGGAAAGAATAACAGGCCCAAGCCTATTCTGGTAATTTAATGAGAGATTTATTGTTTATGGGAACTTAGCATATAGGAGGAATTCTAATTCTAAGTCAGTCATGGTTTTTATGGAATTGTGGTGGGAGAAGGAAACCCTGGCTTGGGGAGGACTTTTCTTATCTCTATAAAAGGGGTGCATACCTCTCTTTATTTTTATGTTGTTCATCATACGCTAGCATTGGCGTTGGGAGCTCTATGTTGTTTATGACGGATTGATCTCTCAAATGATCTCTCGCACTATCTAACTTAAGTATCGAAGGACCTTCGCCGGGGTCGCCCCCCGCCTTGGCTGAAGGTGTTGTTTTGCAGGATTGGGTAGGTCGCCAGGAGGATTTTTGGAGGCTTATCAGGTCGCTGTGATAGATCTAGAAGTAGTTTCGGGTCGCTGGTCTCAAATTTGAGGTTAGTACCCCATATTCTTGGTAACCAATCGATTCGGATTTATCAAGTGGCGCCGTCTGTGGAAAAGAGGGACATCGAGTCCTTGAGCGAAAGACGTGAGAATACACAATTTTCGTAGGTTTAAAATCTGACTGCGCTATAAATTTGAAAATCCGTTTTCTAATGTTTCTACCGTTGGATCGTGTCAAAACTTTTATAAAACCTCAAGGACCTTTTGAATTACGTTTTGAATGGTGGGGATCGTAATTTGAGATGCGAGGAAATATATATAAATTTTCGAGTAAAGTAGATTTTATTTTTGAAAAATTTTGCGCAGCATTTTTCAAAATGCGATTGTGTATAATAAAACCGTTGGACCAAGCCAAAATTTCGATATGTTATTCTAAACACATTGAAGTTCAATCTGAACAGTGGAGACTTGAATATGAGGTCAGGACAATCCTATAAAGGATTTTAAACAGAGTTGATCCTGTTTCCCAAAACTGTTTGTCTAGTTTCTTTTAAAAAAAAGAAAATTATGCACAACCTAACTGTTGGACGAAGGTGAATTTTGGATATAATATTTACGAGATATAGTGGTTAAATCTTAACGGATTTAGTGCAGGTTTATGGGCTCGAGTAAGGGTTGTGATACTCGCATCTTACTTATCGTTTATTTTTATGATCGTATACTAACGGATTGAGTGCAGGTTTACCTGTTTAGTTTTTATTAATATTGGTTTTTTAGGGTTACTCTATATGTGTCCTGGAATGTAACCCGGGAATGGTTAATGCAAACAAACGCGATGAGGTCGCGTGTCCAAATATTCAAGGTTGATTTATTTTGTTGCTCGGAGTCTGAGGCGATGAGGTCGCGTATCAACCGAACGCAACAACAATTAAGATAAGTATTTATTTTCTTTAAAAAATGAAATGTATGCAAATTGGGGCCATATATGCCGATCTTAAGTAACCATTGTGATGGTTGGTTTGGTGGATAAATGGGTTTATGTGCTTTAGGTTTATGGAGATATGAGGGCATGATTATTTGGTCTAATTAATTTTAATGGGGGGATGTATTTGAGTGGGATGATTTTGGTAACCTTGATTTTGCTATACGAGTTCTTATGGGTTTATGAGTATACCTAATTTTAATTGATTCTATTGAGATATTCAGGATACATTATGCTTTATGGAAAGAGTAATTATTTATGTCTTGCTTTCTATTGGTCAAATCGGAATTTTAGGGAACCAGACAGTTGTCCAGTTTGCTCCCCGAACAGGGAAGTTGATTCTAAATTTTAATGGTTTATTATTTCTACTGTATTATTGATGAGGATATTATCTATATGGAAGGAATATCTCTATCGATCCAGTGTGGTGATTTTTTACGAGGTACAAGGCACTTTTTTAAAAATCGGATCGGACCGGCCGGTTCAACCGGTTAAACCGGGAACTGGCCATTGACCCGGTCCGATCACACCTATAAAACCGTTTTAGCGGTTAAACCGGTCAAACCGCTGAAAATCGGTAAAAAACCCGGTTGAACCAGTCAAACCATTTTTTATGTGCAAAATATTGTGTATGATTCAACTAAACTGGCATAATTATATTAATGATCCATGGAACCTAATCAAGCGATATGAAAATAAATAAATTATGTTCGGTCATTTTTATTTTTTTATTTTTATCTCTCTTAATAATCTAGACAAATAATTAAGATAGTGATCTATGACTTATATATCACATAACAAAGAATTACATTAATATGTCTAATAGAGTATAAATAAATTAAGCATGTTTATATAATAAATTAATTACTTTTTCCAAATACTAATCAAATTAATATTTATATTAATACATTACATAATATTCCATACTATATAATTAAGAATATTATGTTTTTATTAATACGGTTGGACCGGCGGTTGAACCGGTCTGACCGGTTGAACCGTGAACCGGTGAGGAAACCGGTTCGTTCACCGGTTCGGTTTTTAAAATATTGGTACAAGGCTTATAGCTGCGGAATGTAATTGGGAGACCTCCATGTTGATTTGAGGAGCTAAGTTAAAGTCCCTCATAAATATTAACGTTGGTCGGTTAATGAGGTGAATGGGCCTGGAGGCATTCAAAGGAAAATATAAGTTTTCTATTATTTGGTTTGGTGGACGTATCTTTTATATATGTTAGCTCGTTTGCTTGATTATATGGGTCTAATCGTATGCGTGTGACATTCAGGTTCTTTTGGTGTCACACAATTGATTATGAGTTTGGATGAGGCTTAGAATTTATAATTAGTAGGATAATTATGCGTGGAGCTTTTAATGGGTTTGAGTGCTTGGATATATTTGAGTTAATGTGCTATTAATGTTTTTGTTGAAGGTGGAAGATGGTTAATTTATGTGTTTGCTCAAAATTTAATTGAAGGAACTTATTTGATTTCTTATATGGTCTTAATATTCTAAATATTATTTGGTTTAGATGATTCATACGGATTAATGGATTTATATGGGTATTGTTATTATGGTATATGGTTTTGTGTTGATATTGGAGGGCTGATTCATTTTGATGCCTGAAATCTAAGGCGATATGATCTGCATGTCATGATTAATAATTGTGTATGGATTCTTAAATGGGATAAAGGGTGTTTCTTATTTGGTAGGAGATGAGGACTATGTTTTGGGTTAACCTTAAAATTTTGAATTTATGTGTGACCATACATGTGGTGGGAATTTATGTGCGTAAGGGATCGACTATGAATATCATGATTGTTTAGTTCAGGTTTTGTCAAAGGAGAAATTCGAAATTTTAATTCATCTATAGCACTTTGGAACCTCATGTTGTGCTAATTTTGAACTATATGTGGCAATTCTTAAGGGTCGGTGGGGTGATAATCATACATGGAGAAATGGGTAGTTTGGTCTTGGAATTCTTTCACGGGTTTGATAGAATGGATGATGGGTATTAATCATATCTGGAGAATACTAATTGGATTTATGTGGTTTTATTTTGTGGGGATATGCATGTGATTTAACACTTGGTTGGGGAGGACCCATTTGATTCTATATGATTATGAACACACTAAGGGTTGCTCATTCTTGCACAATCCCGTATGAAAACACTACACTGCCATACTTCAGTAAAATGGAGATAACTCACTCTTGGATGATCCTTTTTGTGATACGATTTTTGTGTTAGAAACTAGAATCGCAGGGCTTTCCAGTGGCATATATTTTATTTTTTTAATTTATTACCAATCAAAGCAGTTAAATCTTTAATATTGGTATATGTGCTGAAAGTTCTCATGTCAGTTTATATGATCCTATATGGCTTAATGGTGATATGGTGTTTATGGTTATGGGAAAGGGAAATGCTTGGTTTGAAATGAATATTTTTGATTAATATATTATTTATTATTTGGTTATGTGCTTGTTGTTATGTTTGATTAACATATTATCGGCTTATTTGATTTCTTAAGCTCCCTGAAAAATATGAATATATTCTAATGTGGTTTATTTGGATTAATATGGTATATGGTTTTAAAAATTGACCTGCCTCCAGCTCGCCTCACAGACTGGAGAAATTATGAGTTTTAATGTATAGGTTCATGAAGGGTTAATTGGACCCGCAAGATTAATTTAATATTTATGGGTCATTAATTTATGAGTTGCCCAACATATAACTCGGAGATGGGTATCCCAATGCGAAGAGGTTGCCAATATTTAAGGCCATGTACCAGGTCACGCGTCCAAACATTCACAAAAAGGTGATCGGGGAATCATGCTACCTAAAAATAAAAAGGTCGTGCAGTTGGATATTCGAGGAGATGTGAATTTTTCTATGGTATTAATATGAATACGTATCGGGTACGCTCTTTAAAGTTTCATGAAATGGAAGGTTTCCAATTTTCTGTCTTATTTATTTTTATGTGGTTGAACATGGGGAAATAATTGATTTATGCGATTTAATATGGTTCACTTAAAGTGATAAAATTTATTTGGGACGATTTAAATGGTTATGGTGTGTGATTTAATTTAAATGGTTAAGGCCTGGTCACAAGTTGGGTTTATATCGTATTAATTAATGGTTTTATGGATTGATGGTTTTATGATCTAAGTTATGGAGAATATGTATAATTAACATTTACGGTCTCCGCGACCTCATTATGGTCTCTATGACTTCATTACGGTCTTGACAATTTCATTTGATCTAGACTTTATGATCCAATATGGGTTTTATGGTTAAATTCTGACGCTTTCATTAGGTCGGCGATGGTTAAAGCCCGACGCTTCTATTAGGTCGGCGATGGTTTTTATGGTTATGGGCTGATGCTTCTATTAGGTCGGCGATGGTTTTTATGGTTTTGGGCTGACACTTCTATTAGGTCGGCGATGGTTTTTATGGTTATGGGCTGATGCTTCTATTAGGTCGGCGATGGTTTTTATGGTTATGGGCTAACGCTTCTATTAGGTCGGCGATGGTTTATGGATGGGTCATGGTTTATGGATTGGTGGTTTTATGATCTAGGTTGCGAAGAATATGTTTAACTAACATGTTCTCTGCAATCTTAGATTATGTGTTTGTGAAGAGTATATTTGATTAACATACTCTTTACTTGGTTAGTTTTGTGTCTAGGAGAATGTGTTTGATTAACATATGCTCTATTGTTTTGAATGTGTTTGACTAATATATTCCTTAGGTTATTTGTTAGGTGTCTACATAGTATGTTCTATGATTATGTGGTGATGTGTTTTACCCTTCGGGGCGGGCTGTGTGCATTTTACCCTTCGGGGCGGTGGTGTGTTTTATCCTTCCGGGCGGTTATGGTGTTTTACCCTTCGGGGCGGTTATGGTGTTTTACCCTTTGGGGCGGATGGTTTTATTACCCTTCGGGGCGGTTATTGTGTTTTACCATTCGGGGCGGTTATTGTGTTTTACCCTTCGGGGTGGGATGTTTGTGTTTTTAACCCTCCGGGGCGGATGTTTCATTACCCTTCTGGGCGGGTGTTTTGTGTTTTACCCTCTGGGGCGGATGTTGGTTTAATTACCCTTTGGGACAAGTTGTTATTTACCCTTCGAGGCGAGCATTTATATAATGAATGTTTTGATTCACTTTTGAACCCACGCGAGCTGATAATGGGTGTGATGGTCATGGGAGGAATGGTTCGATGAAATAGTGTGTTGGTTTACATGCTCCTTTTATGACATCGGATATGTTTGATTTATGTGTTTGAGGTCGCTTCTAGAATGAATATGTTTGACTTACATATTCAGGGATTATTTTGAATGTATGTTTGGTTTACGTAACTGCTCTTAGCCTTGGTGTTTGCTTGGGTCTGTGAATTTCTGAAGTGTTAATGTCTTACTTGGTTTTGTGTGAGATGACCTATGTGACTTGTTGTGCCACCTTTATGAACGGATGTTTAGTGTGTTCTCCGGTATGTCCGTTACATATTTGGGAAAGAAGACATGTTTGATTTACATGTTCTTTGCGGAATCTATGAATTTTATTGATCTTGCGACCTATGTGTAAAACAGGTTTATTTGGCATTTACTTTAACATGTTTGAAATACTTGGTTGCATTAACTTGGGGGACTACGTAGTTTTCTTAAATGTCTATGGTCAAGCATTATTGAGTTGATGCGATCTGGTTGTTTGGTCTTGTTTGCATTATTTAAACTTGGGGGACTGAATGGTTTTTCTGGGTCATATGTAGTTTAATATGGTTTTTGCTTGATTCGGCTTATATTTTATGAGTGTGTTATGGGCTAACACTTTTTTTAGGTTGGTGATGGTTTATATGGAATGGGCTGACGCTTTTATTAGGTTAGTGATGATTTGTGGGTGCAATGGTTTACTGGCCGACCTATTTTAGGTCGATGATGTCTTTATGGTTTATGGTTTTATGGGTTTTCTGTGCTTTTATGGTTATCAAAAGCTCATTGGTATTAATGGTTATGGAACGATGCTTAATTAATTTCACATGGCTATGGTTTATGGTATAGGATGACTTTTTGGCTAACCTGTTTTTAGGCCGGGTAAAGGGTTTATGGTGTTTTGACTTACTAAAAATGCATGATTATATGTTTTGGGTTACTGTGCCTGCGTACGACTGTAGGTCGGGAATGGATGGTTTTTGTGATTATAGGTCGATGGATATTCCAGGTCGTTCAGCATGAAATAAGGGGACTTTTAAGCGACCTCTTCTTCTGGGAGGAGCATTCTTCCTGGGGGTTGAGCGAGCTGATTTTTCAGAGGTCGTGATTTTAGGTGGTGAGCTCTTGTCAGATAAGTGGTATTATAACAACTCGATATTGAGAGTTGGGCTATTGTGGATTATGGTATGGGGTCTTGGGGAGCTAACGAAATGATTATGGTTATAAGGCGATGCTTAAGTAATTATGGTTTGTGGTATGGAATGATTTTTTGATCGACCTATTTTAGGTCGAGTAAATGGCTTATGGTGTTTTGAATTTTCAAAAGCAAATGATTGTATTTTTTTGTATTATTGTGCCCGATTATAACTTCAGGCTGCGAATGGAAGTCTCTATGGTTTTGTCGTCAGGAATGGAGTGTGGGGACTCGGCCTGGGGACTCACTGGTTTTTTCTTTCAAGAGGAGCATTCTTCTTGGAGGACGAGCGAGCTCAGCGAGCTAATCTTTTGAAGGTCGCAGTTTTGATTGGAATATGATATATATATATATATATATATATATATATTTATATATATCAAAACTTTATTTCTTAAAACGAATAAATCCTTTACTTCTCAATGAGAAATTCGAGAAAAATAAGCATTCTTGGGATTTGTATCCACGAGTCAATTAGAAATTGCAAAGTTCGATTATGAAATTGCGAAACAAAATTTTTGAATTGGACCAAGACTTCCAATTGAATAAGTATTAGTAAAGGATCCATGGCGGAAGATAGAAAACCAATTTCTAATCGTAACTAAATCTTCCATTTTTTTAGAGTTCTAAATAATGTAATTGAAGCAAAATAGCTATTCAACGATGATTTTGGTATATATATAAACCTTTATACTCCTT
>BMAC01000670.1:410366-430250 GCA_014905375.1 Phtheirospermum japonicum
TTGTAGACGTCTCTAAAACTACACCTGAAATTTAAAATTAATAGTTTACACAATATACACAAAACACACACACACACACACACACACACACACACCACACACACACACACACACACATATATATATATATATATATATAATATATATATATATATATATATATATATATATATATATTACATCTATCTGCGTAGATCTATGGTCAACAAATGTAACATCGTCCCTTCGGTGTATATAAGGATGGCAATATAGACCCGACCCGTTCCGTCCTGAGGCATTTAGGTTGGATTCGCCCCATCCCATTTTATAAATGGTCCAGGTTCGATTATTATCATTGTCCTGCCCTAACCTAGTCCTATATATATATATATATATATATATATATATATATATATATATATATATATATATATATATATATATATATATAGTTTGTTGGTCCAATTCAAGCTTCATAACCAAAAATAAATAGTTTGTCCTAGGTTTCTATACAAGATCGCAGCCACACGCCCTCATCTCTCCCTAATTTCACAGAGCCAACTTTTGTCCCCCTTCTTCGCCATTTTATTCACACACAAATCAAGTATACATACATATATACACACACACAAACCACGCACAATCGAATCTAGAATATAAAAAGGCACAAATCATATTCAAAATTTCACTAGGTTTCTTAATTGCAGCATCCCACATTTGATCATTGCCACCCATAGCAATTAGGAGACAGTAAGTCCCTACCTACCCGACGTCACTTCGAATCTGCCTAGCCTTATCTCTATTCCTTTCTTTCATTTATTTCTATAATAAATTCAAATTTGGAAGATGATATATTACTTTGGGAGATGAGATTTATAAATTACGTTTTGCATTTGTTGCTGTTTTGGAATAATTGGACTCTCTGTTATGGTGCAAAATCTGATCCCCTTTCTTCTTAGAAAAATCTGTCGAGTGTTTAGTGTTGTGCGTTGCCCTTTATTTTTTTCCTTCTTTGTCAAATAAATCAGATCGGGGCAGACTAACTCGTGTAAGTTGGGGTGCAAAGTGATTGTCACGAACCCGTGGTGGGGCAGGGCGAAGGTTCAAGGGCACGAGGTGGGTACATGTATTCAACTACTCGACCAGACCTGCCTCATTGCCATCCCTAAGTGTATAGCCATGAAAGTCTCATACACACTGGGTTACCTACCCATTTCTCTAAATTGTATCCAATTCATTAAATCATTTTCAGATAATTATCATTAATTAATTAATTAATTATGATTTAGAATTATAAACATAAGTACAAATTAAATTTACTTACAATCTTACGTGTATAACCAACCGTAGATCGACACCCGCCGATGTGGGGCATTTAAATCAATTATCCTATTCTTGCATGCATGCTTGGACTTCGCCTTATTCTCGAGCTTATCTCACTCTGATTGCCACCCCTTTACATGTTCTCATCCACACACGGTGACTTTTCCCCTTTCTTCTTTTACATTTTCTTATACTTATTTAGGCGATTGATTCACATAGAATTCATCCCCGATCAAATAAAACCTTTATTATGTCATCCGAATATTTATTCGGGTCCCAATAGAATTAAGTCTACAAAACAAAAAAAATTAATACAAAATAACTACAATACAACTAAATATATATATGTATTGTGTTATAAATGAAAATATTAGTTAATTACCAAGAACTCAGGCCACCACATCGCACGATGTGATCTAATGATATTTTATTATTTCCACGTGAAAGGGTGTACACTAACCTCGTGGATCTCTCGAAGATAGCTACCTACCTTTCCTGCTTCACTATACAACCTAAAACAGTTAATTAATATAAAATAACATATTAGAATTAAACATTATTATAAAGTTGCTTACATCTTCCGATGATGATGACCTCGTGCCTCTGGAGACCCGGTGAAAGATAGGGTGTACTTCTCAAAGTATAGGCATCGTATGGGGTGGCCGGAACGATCTCAGGTGGAGTCCCTCCATCTAAATCCATCACAGCACCCTTATCATCCAAGTGATGATGTGACGAAGAGGAAGAGACCACCGGATCCCCTAAAGTACGACATGAAGAACCACGTCGAGCACCTCTACCCCTAGTCATCAAGAAAATAATAGAAATTGAGCAATTTAAATAATTCATATTGATTCACAATAATGCATATTACTACACACACACACACACATACACACACACACACACACACACACACACACATATATATATATATATATACACACACACCCCACATTTAAACCCCCCCTTCTTACGATTAGCAAGAACTTGTTTCACTTGCTTATCATAAGTAATTCGAACAACCGCTTCAAATACAGTATCAGGAAGTACTTCTTGTGGAACCTCAATATCCACGGGCTTACTAGCCAAATGAAAATTGGCACATACAATACGCCCAGTCGCTTCTCGTGGATTTTTATAACCCTGCTGCGCAAAAACGGGATATGCACTTGAAATGGATGTCCGAGTTATGATACACATAAATATATATATATATATATATATATATATATATATATATATATAATATGTGTGTGTGTGGTGTGTGTGTGTGTGTGTGTGTGTGTGTGTGTGGTGTGTGTGTGTGTGTGTGTGTGTGTGTGTGTGGGTGTTCACCGGTTTAGAGAAACTGGACAAACTGCCAGTTTGAACCGGCGGTCAATGGTTGCGAAAACTGTTGACCACGGTTTAAACCGCAACTGCAACCGCAATCGCCATTAAGGCGGGACGGTTCCGGTTTCCCCATTACCCCAAACTGTAAACCGGCAGTTTGAACCGCGGTTAGAGAATTTTTAAAAAAAATTTGGCCGGTTCAAACCGGCAATTTAAACCGTCGAAAACTAGCCGTTGGGCGCGGTCAACACGAGATTTGAAATCAATGGTCTTGATCTTGTGATCGTTGATGATCAATGGTTGAGATCAAGTGACCGTTAATTCAAACCGCCGGTTTGAACCGAAATCGGCCGGTTTGGTCCAAAACCGGCGGTTTACCCGCCTGTGTTTTTGTATTTTCTTTTTTCTTTTTTTTTTTTTTCACTCCTATAAATATTCCTCATTCCCAACTCATTTCTCTCACACCAATATCTCATCTTCTATAATCTCTCTATTCTACATTGTCCCTCTTTGCAAATTTAGTGATTTACCAATATTTTTTAATTATTATCAAGCCTTCCTAATCCTAAAATAAACTTATTTAAGTTTAGTGTTATAATTCCAAATATATTTTTTACTTTCTAGTTATAATCCTAGATTTATAATCCTACTACATTATCCTACTACTACTCTTTCTTATTTTTTTTATTAATATTAACTTCTAAAAAAATGTCAAGCCGTGGAGGTTCTTCTCGTTCTTGTCGAGCCAATAAGGGGAAGAGTATAGCACTCGATGACGACGCCAATGTCCATACCATCTGCTTATCACAAGGCAACACTCCTTTGGTCGGTGACTACAATCCCAATCGCATCGAAATTGACGAAGATTGGAGTGATACCGACATTGATTGAACTTATCGAGCCGCCGCCGCCTGCCGGTGAAGATGTGCCGCCCATTGAAGAGGAGGATGAATTGCTGTTTTGCTTGTAATTGTTGTGTTTTTCTTCGTGTTTTTAGATAGATTTTTATATTGATTTTAGTAGTTTTGAGTCATTCTTCGTTAGGTTTTAGGTCGTTTCTCTTGTTTTATTGTTTTTCGTGTTCTTGCTACTTTTATATTTAATTTGGTTGAATGGGTTCAATTACCTTAATGTTTGGTGAAATTCTTGATTTTTTATGTTCAAATTCCTATTTTATAGGCTAAGGCATTGAAAGATACATATTCTTATAAAAAGGATTTGTGTTCGTTTTTTGCCCAACAAGAAACTGGAATTATTTTATATACAAACCAATGGTCTACGTGTAATTATTTGAAAAAAGTTTAAAGGTATTTAATGATGCTACTAATTTATTTTCCGATATTTATTATCCGACTTCTCACCTTATTGTTGAAAGTTGTGTTAAAATTGCATTCGTCTTTAAGGAGTGCATGAAAAATGAACGATTGGAAGAATGTGTTGTTTCTATGAAACAAAAAATGGTTGAATTATTTTTATTACATTCCAAGTATATTTTTAGTTGCTACATTATTAGATCCTAATAATAGAGAAAGTGGTTTAGAATTTTATCTTAATAGTTATTATGATGCTTTATTGCCGTTTGAAGAGTTTGAATATCCTACCGTTGAAAATATTATTCAAAATGTGAAAAATTCTTTATATGATATATTTAAAGAATATAGTATAAATTTTGATGGTCCTCTTCCATGAGTTTCGGGCGACAAACTTCTACTAGAAGTGGTAATCCTAGTAGAAGTGGTGACGGCAACGATGAAATTGAGGGATTTCAAGATTTATTGAAACAAAAAAAGTCACGAATGGGGCGTTCGGCTTATTCATTCGGTTCTAACCCTTATCGAGAACTTGAAACTTATCTAACAACACTTTTGAGTATGGAACGTTGGGAGAAAATGAAGCTGACATCGAGTTTGATATTTTGAATTGGTGGGCATCGAGTAAATCACTTTATCCCGTTGTTAACATCATTGCGAGGGAGATATTGGTCGTTCCCGTATCAACCGTTTCAGTCGAACAAGCATTCAGTGAAGGGGGGTACATGCTGGACGAGCGGAGATCCAAACTTACACCTCACAATCTCGAGTGTCAAATGTTATTGCATGATTGGGTCAACGCCGATCGACGGAAACAAGAAAACATTCGTAGTGAAGATGAAGAGAGCGAGACGTATTATGATATTATGGGATCTAGCAACGAGTCGGTAAATGGATGAGTATGGTACCCCTTGCACCACCGCTTCCGATTTCAAGGTAAGTAAGGTAAGTGAGAACTACGTGGACTTTGATTCCCAAGGTAAGGGATACGTAGGCAACTATCTTCAATTATTTGAAATTAAAATTTCAAATTTTAACTTCAAATATTTGAAAATAGTTAAAGTCCAATTTCTTTTTAACTTTTTTTTTTGAATTTATTAAAATTCTTCTAATATAATTTTTTTTATTTTAACTTCAAATATTTTAAATGGTTCAATTTCATATTTTTTAATAAATTCAAATTTTCAAAGTATTTGTTATATTCCCACTAACTTCAAAACTTTAAAATTCTTCTAATATAATTTTCTTTATTTTAACTTCAAATATATTAAATGGTTCAATTTCATATTTTTTTAATAAATTCAAATTTTCAAAGTATTTGTTATGTTTTCCCACTAACTTCAAAATTTTAAAATATTTCTAATATAATATTTCTCATTTGATACATTTTAAAATATATATATTAACTTCAAAAATTCGAAACATATGAATTTTTATATTAAAAAAAAAATCAAAAACAAAATTGTCCAAACCGGCCAAATTGTGAACCGGCAGTTTGCAAACAGCCACAAACCAGTTCGTTTCACGGTTCGTTTCCGCTTCGAGGTTTCTGCCGAAACCGAATCGGCGGTTCGAACCGTCTGAACACGTCTATGTGTATGTTTGTGTGCGTGTAGTAAGTAGTTCATGTGAGAATCTTACCTGATGTGATAACTAGGGATAGATCCTACCCCTCAATTAGAATGATACAGATGACTGAGATTAAAAATAAGTTTAAGAACCAGTGCCCCTAATTACTGAAATTACATGTGATGTGTTAATAAATGAGGGAGTTTTTGTCTTAAAGTTGAGACAAGAACCCAAAAATCCCGCATCCCAAGAATTATGATTGTCTTTTCAAATTCCATTTTGGAAGGCAATCAGTCATTAGGAAGATGCCCAATCTTCCCCATTTCGCTGAATTCCCTTTCGAACACGTTTTCTTTCTAACATCACTGTTGGGTAGGAGAGAAGCAGAAAGGCGTGGCAGGGAAAGGTGGAGATGCCGTCCGCGGAGAAGTAGAAAGACGCAGCGGGGAAAGGCCAATATATTTATTGCTTTTTTTTCTTGTCATTTTTAAATTTTTGAATCAGTGAGTGACCTCTAAGGAGAATTTTGAGGCTGGAAAATTCAAAATTCACTGTGTTCTTGTTGAACCCCAGTATATGGTTTTTTTTAGAGCTCAATTAAATTTTGGGGGTATTTTAATTGTTATATAGTGTCCTTGAAACTGCTTGATTCTACAAATATGTGTGAAAAGTTTTATTTGTCGAATTTTGTTGAATATATATGAGTTTATACTACTCAATATAGAAGTTGTTGCATTCCATTTATTATTATTTTTTTTTTCTAAAATTCCATCTACATATTAGTTTTGATGTGTATGCTAATGCATGAATTGCCCAGCTGTTATTGCTACTTTGCTCATATGCATATTACTAACATAAAATGCTTCGAGATTGTTGGATGCTTGGATTGATTTTTTGGGTAGTTGTTATTGCTCTTTTGGCATATGGATACGACTAAAAAAACTGGTTTCCTTAAATAATTTGAAATGCATGTGAACCATGGATGTGTATTTTGGCTGTGGACTTGTGTTATTCGTTTTGAGGTGCACTGGTTGTTCATAATGGGTTTATTATTTAATAGTGTGCATTTCATTGCTTAAGTATTTTAGTAGTGCTTATATTTTGATCAAGTTTGCTAATCAATTGTGGGAATATAATGCTTTTTATAGCATTGTATATGGCTAAAGACTTGGTTGGTGATTTGGTCATCATTTTACATTCATATCTTATTGTCTTTTAGCTCATTTGTCATTTTTTGCAAAAATGAAGAAACAAATCAGTGATGGTGGGGAAGGGAAAAACAAGGAAAACGCGGACCAAGGTCAATAACTGTAAAGATTTTTTGATATGCTTTTATGCAATTTGTGTGCCCTAATTCTGCAAGTTCGGATCTTGAAGAATTGAAATAATGCATGTTCATTTTTTATAAAGTTTTTCAATGTCTGAGTTCGGTTCATATAGGGCTTGTATTTCTTATTATGTGGTGGGTTGATGATGCGATTTAGATGTTTAGGTTGAATAACAGTTTTTCAATCACTTGAGGGTTTGCTTGTTGGTGACGGTAACCCCCCCACCCCCAATCCCGTTGGGGACTAAATTCTTAGTTGGGTTGATCCATGTCAGTTTTTTTTTTTTGGCTTAGCTGGTCTTTTCGGACGATCAACCACACTAGGACTGAGACACGGCCTGAACTCCCACGGAGGGTATCAGTGGGGAATCATGGACAATGGGTGAGAACCCGATCCAGCAATATCTTGTGAGTGAAAAAGGGCAATGCTGCTTGTAAAGCTCTTTCATTGAGTGCGCGATCATGACAAGACTCGAGGAAGGATCCCCAACTAACTTTGTGCCAGCAGAGAAGACAATGAAGACTGGATTTTCTTTGTTTAGACTTTACGAACAACATGTGAACTATGAATGTGTATTTTGACTATAGACCTGTGTTAATCGTTTTGAAGTGCACTACTTAGTTCTTAAGTTGTTGCTTAATAGTATGCAGTGTACTACTTAAAATATTTTATTAATGTTATTTTTCTTGTAATCTATTGCTATTTATTTTATGCTGCACTGCTCGTTGGTTAAGTTATTACCCAGTACTTTTTTTACTTCAGTCTCATGCACTGCTTATATGGTGTTAGTTTTGCTTCACCATTGATTGTGGTTAAACAGTGTATTACTTCTTACCTAATCTGGTAATTCTTCATAATATACATTGTAATGATCCTTGTCATAATTAGTGTTCGTTTGACCTACTATTAAGTACTGTAATGTTTAATAATATCAACTTTGTATTGGTTCTGAAACCTATGACACTGCATTAAAATACATTAGTTTTATAACCAATGAATTTATTACCATCATATTATAAGGAATACACTATATAGCAAAAAGGCTGATGAATTTATAAAGAGAGAAGCTACGTGCAGGAACGGGAAGGTACAGGGAAGGGACCAAAATTTACTTTCATGCCCTTAAGGCTTTTAAAAATGTGAAAGAATGGAAAAATGCTATTAGAACCTTAGAAAATTTTACAAATTTACACTTTACTCCCAAAATAAAATTTATTTTAAAGATATGTGCAAGTTTATCGTCTGAAAACCTGACATGACCTATCATAGTATGATAATACCTCTGAATAGACTCCACCCCAAGAAAATCTCCAAACTCATCGATGGAATCGACTCCCAACTCCTCATCAACAATCTCAACCCCAATAAAATCTTTAAATTCTCCAATCCTATCATCAATAACCTCCACCTCTCCCTCTAAAAAGTCGTCGTTGCCCCCAACGACACACCGAGAGTCATTGACACACAAATCGGGATCACATAGAGGAACAACGGGCTCATCGTTAAGAATAAGGGGCTCATCATCCTCAAAACAATCCTCAATATGGACATCCGGGCTAACCTCCTCCTCATTAGTCTTTGCCTCCATGTACGCTTCTTCGACTAACTCTTGAAGTATGTCCATGATTAAGTAATCCGCATGAGCTCGTTTAAGCATATAAATATCGCTTGCAAATTGGTCTATTGTAGCATCAAGAGCATCACACTTAGCCTCAAATGAGGCCAACGTAGTGGTCAACGAATTCAATTGTTGCAAAATGGCCAAGAGAGTCAGATCGGGGGTGGAATAAGAGCATGCACCGGAATATCGAGGGCGGGAGTGGCATATTGGTCATTGGAGCTCAAACCTCCGAAGTACGCATACGGATCGGGATCATGAGTGCTATTGGTGGCACCAAATGGGGCATAATCGAAATTGGAAGTGAGAGAACTATCATATAGGCCGGGATTCAGGCTCGGCATATTCGGATAAAGTTGTGGAGCACCATAGCCATACGAGCCGAAACTCGAGACTTGCACGTTCGGATAGGAATATGGAGCTTGCACGTTCGGATAGGAATTTGGAGCTCCATAACCACCCAAAGAACCAGACACCTCCGAGAAACTATCAAACCCGATATGGTTTGCACCATGCCCTCCCATGCCGGGTTGCCCATAACCAAAACCATCATTGGCAACGTGGTTTGAACCATGCCCTCTCACGTTGCCAAATCCATTATACAATATCTCATTCCCGACATGGTTTGCACCATGCCCTCCCATGTCGGGAATGTATCCACAATAGTCACAAGTACCTAACATGCTACACAAAAAATGTCAAATAACAAAGCAAGCTAAAAATACAAAGAAACAACAATCAAATCGAAAGCCTTAACCAAGCCGAGTCGCAACGGCGCCATTTTGTTTTTTTAGTTTTCGTGGTGTTGAAATGAATCAACGGGTTCTTGGCTTGGTATTATCGGATCTCGATTCAATTGAGAGATCCAATGTGTTTCAAACTTGGGAAAATATAGGAAAAAGAAAATAAACTAACTAAACTAGCTAAACTAAACTAGGAATTGAAATGCAAGTGGGTACGATGCCTCGTCGGATGCCTTAATATGTAAATGCAAGCAATTAATGAAAATAAGCAAGAAAATGCAAAGTTTCACCAAGTACAAGCATGCATGCACAAGGTACAACTATGCATAAAATCCTAAATAATGAAAATTACCAAAAATTGAAAGCATGAATGGATAAGGCAATGAAAATGGACGGGAAAATTTAAAAATTTATGAAAAATAACAAGCAACAAAGAGTAGATCTAAGATTAAACCTAAAACTATGCATGAAAATAAAAATCAAAATAAAGCATAGGAAAAACTTGAAATCAAGACGATACAAGAGCCGATCTATGATCTAGATGTGTCACTCATCTAGACTTCATAGCCAATTCATAAGTTTCATCATGAATTCAAGGTGCTAAGACAAAAGACATAAAATGAAGAAAAATGCATGAAACATATGAAATTACGTGAAATAAAACGATCTAGCCCTCAATCTATGATCTAATTGTGTCACTCAACTAGATTTCATGGATGATTCACAAGATCAAGCACAAAGTCTAATACCTAAGGCAAAAGGCATAAAACAAATGAAGAAAAAAGCATGAAATTAAAAGAAAGCTTACTAGAATTAAAGAGAGAATCCAAAAGCTTGATTGAAATTGCAAGGAATTAAAAATCCAAGGGAGTACTTGAATCCTTCTTGATCTACCAAACCCAATGCAAAACTTGAAATTAAATCTAGAGTGAGAAAATTATCCCAAACCCAAGTTTGGGTTGGGAGGAGGTGTCTTTACAAAATGAGAGTGATGTTCTATTTATACAAGGTAATTAGGGGTAAATTGGTCAATTATGCCATATGAGCTTGGATTTCCATGCTTTGACCAAATTTGACCCAAAATGGTCATTCTAGACCATTTGGGTCGAGTTGGGCTTGATTGGCTCGACAAATATGCAAAGTGGCTTGTCATGGGCCGAGATGGCTCGGTGCTGGGCGGGAGTGGCCGGGCGTCCTCGGCAGCTGTCGGCAGGAGCTTGCGGGTGTGGCCGGGCGTCCTCGGCAGCTGTCGGCAGGAGCTTGCGGGCGTGGCCGGCAGGTGCGCGTGCAGTTGATCGACTATCACGCAGTCGATCGACAGCTCTCGGCAGGATGGGCGTGGGCGTCGCTCTCTGTCGAGCAGTCGATCCAGCCTCTGGCAGTCGATCGACTACGCTCGGCAGTCTCGGCAGCTGTGTCTCGACAGGCTCGGCAGCTGTGGCTCGGCAGCTCTCGGCAGGCGCTGTCGGATAGTGGGTAACCCATTGTCATAACACGTACTCAGTGTCAGCCATAATTCTTCAAATCGAGCCCCGATTCCGCTAAAACTCCAATCGTAAGACCATACTCGACCATATCCAGACTAGAATACTTCAAAATACCTAATTTAAATATAAAATTAATTAATTAAGATTAAAATAATCATATTAAGTAGAAAATCAAAAAGAAACACGTAAAACAACAAAACGAGAAAACAAACGAAAAACCTAATAAAATTTGACTCAAAAACTATTAAAATCAACATAAAGTCAAAACACGATGAAAAGCACAATAATTACATGCAAAACAGTGTAACAATGCCACAAATGAAGACATATCTTTGAAAACTAATAATTTAATTTTGATTTTACAAAACTTCTAGAAAGTTGTGTCACCCCTGAAAATGGTATCAGAACCTAGGTTTACTAAGAACTAATAAGAAAATTTATTATAATCATGTAATTAATCTTTGGTGAGGAGATTTATCTCTAAAAATGGATTCGAACAATTGTTCGAGATGTATACATTTCAAGCGATATTTTCAAATATTGGAAATATACGAGTTAGACCACAAAGACAAGGTAGCATATTGGGATAACCAATACGTTGAACAAGAACTCGCAGGAGTCGATAGGGAGACATTGAGACAATGCAAGAAACAAAAGGCGTACCATCTGAGTTACCTTTAGGTGAATCAGATGCTAAAAATGGATCTTATGAACCAGATGTATGCAGCTCATGAATCTCATCAATAGATCCAACTGCAGCGAGGTATCCGATTCCTCTAAGAATCTTACAGAAATCCAAAAGATGATAAAAGACATCGACCACCAGATCCATGTGAAGATGAAAGAGGTGATTGAACATCAAAAAGAAATACGAGAAATTCTAATTGATGTTCAAAAATGAGTCAAGGCCCTTGAAGCCAAGACAAGTACGTCCGGAGGTATACGGAACAGAACCCCTTCTACACCAAAAAGAGAAACCGACTGAGGTTATAAGAAAACCGACGGAAGAAGAGAAGATGATGGCAATAATCAATGGAATTCCATTACAACCCAAGAAGTAATGGAAAGAATTAACATGGAAGATTTACATGGCCTTATCAAATCCTTCACCGAATTAGGTATTATAGATCTAAAAATGAAATCAGGAGACTCTTCGGCTTTAGTACCAAGAAGAGCTCCTGCACCACCACCAACGAGGTTTAATCAGGGCGAAAGTTATGCTTCACATGAACCAGTACCAGACGCACCAATACCACATGTCGGGAATTTCACCATAAAAGGAGATCCTACAGACATAATGGGAACTAGGCAATGTTCCGAAGGCCCAATATTCTCAACACGCCATACGGGTGGTCTGAACTGGATCCCATATATCCATATGGGCTAATGTTGAATTTGGATGTCCCAGACTTCAAGAACCGAGAGATACCGATAGATGATTGGGCATCTACAATGCGAATTGCAGCTAGAACTCTCGGCTTAGAGAAGGAAGGGTTCATTTTACTCCATGAAATGAGCCTTGAAGGATATGTAATGATCGCATGGAACTTAACAGGAGCAGATATAAAAATGGGAGTTATATCTGGTCAATCACTAAAAGATTGTCGTTAATATGGCTAAATTATTCAAAATCCATTTTATCGGCATAGGATATTTCGAGGGAAGGGAAGAGGAAAAGTAGAAAAATTATCGATAGGCCCTCTATTGCCTCGAGTCACGAGATATTTGTCACGTGGACAAATATATCCAACTATTCACCGAATACCGATGGAAATCTAAGGTGAATGATGGAGATGCGGCTCAACTTTTACTTGTAAAGATACCAAGTCCGTGGAGAGAAATGTTGATCCAAGAGTACAAGCCAGCGACCGACATGGTTACGATTGCTAGAAAGATGTCGTTCCTAAAAGCCAAGTTAGCAGAGTGGTGCCACCAGGAAGCACTCCACAAAAATTATAAGAGACTAAGAGGAATAAATAAATCGGTTCCTTTATGTTGTGCCGAGAATGACATTCTAACAGTAGTGGGAGGTCAACCACAGAGACATAAGCGGAAAAAAGAAAGAAGTCGCCCTTATGCTCGAAGTAACAAGAAAAGGTTTCCATGGAAACCAAGAAGGTTCTGGTCAAAACAAAATGCCAGAAACTATAAATCAGAACAAAGGGCGGAGCCAAGTCGAAGCAGCGGCTCATTCTCAAGCCAAGGAAGCACCAGTAGGACGCCAACAAAGAGAACTTTCAGGCGAGCTCACACCAGAGCTAGTGAAAGTTTTAAGGATTGCAGCTGCTGGACGTGCGGAGTCAAAGGTCATATTTCTACAGATTGCCCTGAGAATCAAAAAAGAGGCATTAAACAGTTCGAGACAACTCAAGATTTCGAAGAAACTGTCTATTACCAAAATCTGGTACTGGTGTATCAATTTAAGGACATACCCTTATATGAAAGCATCTATGAAGAAGAAATTTATTCTGAAGATGGAAGTGAATCATATTCAGAATCAGAGTGAAGGATAATTTCTTCAACAAGTGGTTAGGGAGGATGTGTCAGGATTCCTCTCACATACAACGGTTTCTCACATACAATAGGGGAAATGAAAAAGGCGATGGATAAGTTGGGGTTAAGAAATCAAAAACACCAAATTATTCATAGAGTTTCCACGGGAGAAATCAAAACCATATCGAGATGCAACTAATCCCCTACCGAGAGATCCAAGAGATTAAAAGCACACTCAGGAGAGAAATGGCAAATACACTTTCATGGATCCACATTGGAGCCATTCGAGTGATTATAAAATCAACTTTTAAAGAAGGAGTTGATTCGCCATTAAATCTAGCTCTCTTCATTAAAAGAATCTCAAATTTCAAAGATTCTTGTCTGGGAGCAATCATAGGAAACTTAGACGCACGAAAACTGGTATTCTATATGCTTTTAACATTTAGTTCAATGTAGGTGTAGTCCCACCAGAAGCGAATATGAGTGCCGTAATGTCTACCCGATGATTGCATATAATTTAGCAGACCGAGATTTTAGTAGAGTTCTTACCCTTCATCAAGATTTCAAAAGACCATACCTAATGACGGAGGGAACAGGTTGTACTCAGTCACATACAAGATTCCCCTGTGCACTCTCAAATACTCATCATTCAGAAGTATTCCTGAAAAAGGAGTTCATAGAAATACCAAGGATCTTTGAAGACGTAGCAAAGGCAGTCTTACCAGATATCATGCAATCTCCAACAATAAGAGAGATTGATATTAGAATTCAAGATCATCCGGTTCTTAATAAAAGTAAGAACCTCATGATCAAACCGAGGAGAATGCTTTCCAACAAGACAGAATGATCAGTGGACCTCAATGGGAAGGTCCAAGAATCAGTCAGAGCACTCGAGTTCCTGAAGTATTTAAAACTAATGGAGAGTTAAAATGCCCAGAATGATGGAAAGGTGTAGAAGTAATATTCGACATCACTCAAAAAGATAATATCTTCACTTGTGATGCATTGTATCACTTGGAACAACCTTCCCTGGGAAGATATCAAGGAATTCTTAAGATTGGAGAAATTGAAATAATTATTAAAGGAAAATACAGAATTAAATGAGCACCAGCCCATTATCCATATACATTCCCATTGGAATGATATATCCAAGATATCGTGCGTAATATTTTGCAGCCTACATTGGTTCAGGTGCAGGAATCTACATGGCTAAACCAGAAGTCTTCCCCAAAGAAATGGAAGAAGAATTATCTCCAGTAGCGGGAAGAGATTTCTCTAAAAGGATCTTAGTCCTTAAAAGAGGGATCAAGCAAGCAGAAATGATGATGGAAGGAGCAAACAGTACTCCATGGTATAAAGTTAAAACTCCACCAATCTATTTCCATGATACGGGAGCGGATATTCTGTTAGGAAATAATTTCCTACAAATATTTAAGAGATTTACACAAGAAAATGAGACTAGAAGACTTATTTTCAAAACCCCTTGTGTACATAAGATTATAGTCCAGCGATTAAGAGAGGCATTCCACAGAAAAATGCCAATCGATTTTTGCAGCAAGCGTGGTGATGAAGGAAAACTTCGACACCCAAAAATGGAAGATCGAAGAAGGTATGGAGAATCAGTTCTCCAACTACGAAACGAGATTCTAGGTGGCTGAAAGGAAGAGAGGATTAAATCATAAACGATTAGAATCCTCAAAGCCAGCCTAGACACAAGCGCACAACCGGACACTACCATGGAAGAACAAATTTCACTGGAGGATATCAAAAGAAAAACTCAAAAGAATTTCAATGAAGATCCTCTGGCATGGTGGGATAATAATGAGCTCAAAGCATCTTTGAAGGTGAAAACCGGAAAAGAAAACGAGCTTGTCAGGTATAAGCATATCTTGATGAATCAAGAAGATCAGAAGGGTATGCAACAAATACTTAAGGAACACATGAACCTTAAGTTAATTGAAGGAGACGTCTCTCCATACAGTAGCCCAGGGTTCCTGGTCCGCAACCATGGAGAAATAAAAAGAGGAAAACTAATATTGGTGATTAATTACAAAGGAATCAATAACATCTTGGAATTTGATGGATATTATATCCCAAGTAGAGAATATTTGGTAAATTGCATTAAGAATGAAAAAGTGTTATCCAAGTTTGATTTTAAATCTGGATTTTACGAGATTAAGATGGAAGAAGGAAGAAAGAAGTTCACGGCCTTCTCCACACCGAAAGGACACTATATTTGGAATGTTATGCCGATGGATCTAGCAAATGCACCCCAAATATATCAAAAAAAGATGGATAATCTCTTTAAATGTTATTTAGGTTTCATGTTCTTATACATTGATGATATAATCATCACATCAAATAACACGAAAGATCATCTAAAACATTTGGGGATTTTCTCAGATGTTTGCCACAAGGAAGAATTAGTGCTTTCAGAAAAGAAGACAGTAATTGCTACAAGAAATATCGAGTTCCTTGGGATAGAAATTGATGAGTTTGGAATCATTCTACAAAGTCATATTATGGAAAAGATACAAGAATTTCCGGACACACTCAAGGATAAGAAACAACTTAAAAGTTTCTTAGGAGTTGTTAATTTCACCGGGATGTTCATAAATAACTTGGCGCATTACAGGAAGGTGTTTAGTTCCCTACTAAAAAAGGATGCCGATTTCAAATGGAAAAAGGAACACCATGAAGGAGTTAAACAGATTAAGGAGGTTTGCAAACAACTTCCCAATCTGGCAATTCCAAATGGCGAAGATGAACTGGTTCTATATACAGATGCCAGTGATTATTGGTGGGCAGTTGTTCTTACGAAACTAACTCCCAAAGGAGAAGTGCTATGTAGATATTGCAGCGGGCTATTTTTGAATAGTGAGTCAAACTGATGGCATATCAACGAAAAGGAGTTTTTTGTAGTCAGAAAGGCGTTTAAGAAATGGCATTTATTCCTGTTATCCAAGAAGTTCACGCTAAAATTTGATAACTCAAGCGTTTTGAAAAATAAAAATTGAATCTAAACCCGAAAAGTCTAGATTATTTAGATGACAAGATGAATGTCAATATTATAATTTTGATATTGTCATTATAAAATCTCATGAAAATGTTCTTGCAGATTTTTTAACTCGAGATGGAGGGACACGTTGCTGACGATACCCTCAAAAGGCTGAGGCATCTCAGGGAAAGCCTGGAGACCCTTGAACAGGATTTTGGGATGCTATGTCTCAATGCAGAGGTTGCAGGACGACTTCAACAGGACGATCGAGAATCCATTTCCGATCACATACGAGCATGCCAGCTGGCACAGTGTCAACTGTTTTCAACTTTATGAAGGTCTCTCCTCCAAGCCGCATCTCCTACGGTTCAAAAAGGAGTACTTTGAGAACGGGTCTCTAACCCGAAGGTTATGGATTCAAATACCATAATCACAGATGTTGCAGATGATGCATTCCCTCAGGATGTACAAGATACAACAAATGTTGAGACCTCGGTGTCACAACCAGAGGTCTCAAGTCAACCCACCACCTCCGGGGTTAAAGAGGGAGAGTTGAACCTTAGGCTACAGACAAGAAACTCTAAGGTTCAAACTGACGAGATAAAAATTTCTCCTATGCAGGTTTACCAAAAGTAGTGGGAGAAATTAGCCACTAGAAGAGGTATCAACCCCAACAAAATAATAGATGATATCTCTGGAAGATATCCGCGAGTTTGGATGAAAATTGGAAGCCATCCAAACGAGGTACAACAGTGGTATAATTTTGTAGCCTTAGCTTCAGTTTATACCATTACGCCAGGCTTCCCCGAAATCTCCAAGCTACCAAAGTGGATTGGGGAAGCGGTTCACGAGACTTGGTCCAATAATCCACATTTGGCCAGAGGAGACGTTTTAGAGCTGTACTTTATCAGTGCAGCACCTGAACCGGTAAAGAAGGGTTTCAACGGAGCTTTTCACTTCATCAAGCTCAGGAGACCGGATGGGAACGCCATGAGATATATCAAGGCTGGCTCACCGGAGGACGCACCAGTAATAGTAAGAGCAGTTTCAGAAGATGATGCTTCTACCCGACGAGCATGGGCACTATGGACTTGTCTAACTGAAATGGACAAAGTTTATTACCTATTCAAGTTCTTTCAGAATTCAGCGAATGGATCATTCCTTCTAAATTTTATGACAGGAGCTACCACGAGCTTTATAGAAACTCTTTTCGAGACAAAGAGGAGAGTTCTCTGTAAAAACAAGATTCCGATAAGCAAAGAAACCTACCAAAAATTTTGCAACATGGTGCATGTCGGACGGTGGATTGACCGAATCTGTCAAGCATGCCCAGAGCAGAAAGAGCCCGAGTTCGGGGAAGGCTTTCGGCCCAAACCGGACCGACACGAGAACACAGCTGGAAAGGACAAAAGACCAGCTGGTTTCAAAAAAGCACGGGGACCACGCACCATGTGAAGAGAATCCCGACAACATGAGCTGGCTGAGTCATGAGGGACCAGCAATGAATGAAGACGGTGGACACCAGGACCACTAACCTACAATAATAGAGGAAAGATGTAAATAAAAAACACGTCTTTTATCAACGAGCTTTGAAGTTCGAATTTAAAATCCAAAAATCTGGCCTATAAATACCGAGCCTTTGAGGAAGTAGAGGACATCGAGAATTCTCTTCTATTTTCTCATAATAAAATTAGAGTCTAGAGAGAGAGAGAGAGAGAGATAAAACATTATAATCGTCTGTAATAATAAGTTTATGTGTTTACAAGTGCAAGACTTCTCCATAAGAGGCTAAACAGTTATCTCCTCCCAAAAGAAGATTACTGATTATGTAATAAAGTTTTCTTTTAGTTCTTAATAAAATAAAGGCTTTTTGCTTCAACGTGTGTTCAGTATATTTAATTAATCTCTATAATCAAAGTATCTGGTACGCCTGGAGTAGGAAACGAACCAAGGCTGTACTGATCGGTTTCTGAAGGATTTGTATAACTTGTAGCTCAACTTTCTCGAAAGGAAGTTAGGCGGTGAGGAACCGTCCGTAAAACAAGCTAAGTGCGATAATTTTCCAACTGGTAGCGTCGCAACCCATCTCACCCGGACTGACTCGGTCAAAAAGAGGTATGAAGATTATAGAGACATTTTAATTTACGGAAGTATGATGGGCCTGATATGGTCGTAATGGACTATCTCTATTTTAAAGATGACACAACTATAAAAAATAATAATAAATAATAATAATAATAAAATAATTATAATTATAATTTTAATAATAATAACAATAAATAATTAAATAAATAAATATTAAAAATTATAAAAAGAAAAATATAAATCGGAGCTTTAATAGGGATTTTCTACTTTAAATAAAAGCATTTATCTCATTAAGGGCAAGAAGGTTATTTACAGAAATTCAGAAATTCCCTGAACTTCCTAAAAGCCTCCCTGCATATAGCCTCACTCTTATGTTGATTGATATTAGTGCCAGCACAAAGTTAAAAAAAAATAATAATAATAATAATAATAATCTAATCATACCCAACATACACCTTATTATAATAATAAAAAACTAGAACAGTGTAAAGTATTCTAACTATTTTCAAATAGTACTAGGTATTTCATATCTAAGAAGAAAAGCATCGCGAAAGTAGACTAAATAGAATTGCAAAAGTACATTACTAAGTAGTGCAGAAACAGTAACAAATAACTTAAAAAAAGTTGTTACACCATCGACGAGCATTGGACAATCATTGACTTATCATGGTTACTATTCTTCTTATATAGTGCACATCTGCAATGGTTTCTTACTCTGCATTCGTAGGTTGATTGCTATTTACTTAGAGTTGCTGAACAATATTAATTTTTCATGATTTAACTATGTATTGCTTTTTATCTAACCTGTCACTTCTTTATCCTGCAGTGCAATGCTACTTAATAATACTTGCACTAAATAATATTCATACTAATTTAAAGTAATCTAATCAATTTAATAAAAATAATACTAAGTATTCCCTCTATAAGAAAGAAATATCACTACAAGAAAACTGCAAAATAACTACAGAATATAACGACGGATTGAGTTCATCGCTAATTAGTGACAGAACAATAACAAAATGTTGACTGAAATAAAAATTAAAAGTATTAAGAAAATAAAAAAGAAGTAGTAATGAATTATCGACAGAAATAGTGACGAAAAACAATTCCGTCGCTATTTTGTAAACATTTTTATACTACGTTATCGTAAATAATTTAATGACAAATTAAAAATAAATTTTTAGAAAAATCTTAGTAACGGAATTTTTTATGTTGCTAATTAATGATAGAAATTCGGTGATGAAAAATAATTCCATCACTATTTTGTAGATATTTTTTATATGGAGTATTGTAAAATAATTTAATAACAAATTAATTATATTTTAGAAGAATTTTAGAGACAGAATATTTTATGTCGACAGTTAATGATAGAAATTGCTATTTGCTTAACAAGACCCGTTACATATACTTCATCAATTTAGTTTTTTTTATTTCTCGAAAAAACGTATTCGCCGTCCTCCTCTACTTTGCCGCCCCTCCCAACACCACCGACACCCAAACCCTCCTCCTCAAATCAACAGTAGACCCAACTGACCGACACCATTCTCACCTCTGTAACTCCTCAGACCTCCACCTCTGCAAACCTTTCACTAGGCCACCACCACTCCAAAACCTCC
>BMAC01000670.1:444300-497036 GCA_014905375.1 Phtheirospermum japonicum
GGCGTATTAATTACGGGCAATTTTCTATATGTGTTAAGTTATCCATGAATACAGTTAGTGTGTTATTTCTCGGGTCATAAGTAAGCATTTAGCCACTTAAGTGCAAAATATGAACTGAAACTAGGTATCTAAGTAGGATGCGATAACGGATATTAATTACGGGCATTTTTCTATATGTGTTAAGTTATCCATATCTGTTCATGGACATATTACAAAATCTTTATATTCATGTAAATACATAGAGGATTGTGTTGGGGTTTTTTCGAATTGAGGCCCCTGCAGGATCTATTGGATATTCATATTTAATTACGTATTCATGTAAATCATATTTTCACATGCATATGAATGTATTCACATGTCCCGGATTAAAACATGTACGGCAGATTTCAGTTATCGCATCCTACTTAGATACCTAGTTTCAGTTCATATTTTGCACTTAAGTGGCTAAATGCTTACTTATGACCCGAGAAATAACACACTAACTATTTTTACATACAAGTTAGAACATAGAGGTTATTGAAGATACAGTTGAGCTTTGAGAATTTTATTATTTTTAGGTTCGTTTTATATCTTTACGAGTGGTATGCAATCTGGGTTCAATAAATTTTTTTTATTCTCACAATTTTCTTGGTGTAGTTCTGATAACTTTCAGTTTTAATAATTTCAGTGCACTGCTATGTACATTTGTAAATGAAGTTTCGAGTTTTAAACTTTAGCGCACTACTATGTCCAAGTGGAGCCCATTGGTAGTAGAAGGCAATCGGTTTGATTTGTGCAAATCGTCTTGTGACAGCTTGCACGAGTTGGTACCCCCTCATGACTCATCGAGTAATATTAAAGATGTGAGTTAAATTTAGATCATGAGTCGATGAATATGTTTTGACTTTAGACTTTTACACTGAACTTGTAATGCTTGAATATGTTAGCACATACTTTTGGTGATTTTTATTTCAATATTTTTGAACTTATTAATTATATTGGTGTTGGTTTTGTTATTTGAATTGTTGTTAATTTTTTTAAATATTACTAGTATTTGGTATTATGTTGGTATTGTTTGCAACAAATAGGAAATATATATATATATATATATATATATATATATATATATATATATATATATATATATATATATATATATATATATATTTAATGTAGCGACCGAATATGACGGAATAAATAAAAAAAAATGAAGATTATATAGTGACGGAATCGTGACGGATATATGATCTGTCACTATCTGTCAATATTCTGTCGCTATCTCGCGACAGAAATGTTTGCTGACAACGTCATTCAGTCGTAATTCTGTCACGAATACCTTCGAGTTCCATCGCTATTCCGTCAAAAATTAGTGACGGAA
This sequence comes from Phtheirospermum japonicum, assembly GCA_014905375.1. Classification (NCBI taxonomy): domain Eukaryota; kingdom Viridiplantae; phylum Streptophyta; class Magnoliopsida; order Lamiales; family Orobanchaceae; genus Phtheirospermum; species Phtheirospermum japonicum. The sequence continues at coordinate 445,658 of BMAC01000670.1, forward strand.
ATAATAATCTGTCGGAAAACTTTTAGCGACTAGGAGTTTTGCGATAGAACTTTCTGTAGCTATTTTGTCGCAATTCTGTCACAAAATGCTTTCAGTGACCGAATTTTCTGTCGCTAAATCAAGTTTTCTTGTAGTGTATATTGTAAAACATGAACTAAAAAGCATTACAGAGGTAGTTGTCGAAAGGAATATGAAACGCTTTATAAAAAGAAGCATTAATTAGCATTATTTATATCCCGATCATGACTGGCAAGCGTTGGACAACTTTTACCATCTTGGTTACTTTTCTTCTTGTATACGTTCGCAATGATTTCTTGCTACGCTCAATCGTCGCTTCTTGTTGGGATATAATTTTGCTTTCTCTTCCTTTGGCACTAACCTGAGTTTGTAGGAACACCGAAATTTGATCAGGAATGGATGATTCATAGTAATTTTCAAACAACATCCGCTTTCTTGAAGGATACGAATACTTTCTATAATTGGATGCAATCAGTGCTTTTGGTTCTCTAGTTCTACGGAGAAACATCTTTCTATAATTGGATGCAATCAATGCTTTTGGTTCTCTTATTCCACGGAGAAACATCTTTCTATAATTGGATGCAATCAATACTTTTGGTTCTCTAATTCCACGGAGAAACATCGGCATCTTGTCGTGGCTACCTTCGACAAGACCAATACACAAGTAAGAATCTAAAAAATATTTGATTCGTAATAGATTTTTGCTCATCCATACTAGCACAATCAATAACCACATTATAATCAATCTAGTATATAGGCCTCGAAACTACAAATTTTTTCCATCGGCCAAGCACAAATATATCAGGTCTACTTGTGCCAACTACAATATATATATATTATATATATATATATATAATATATATATATATATATGTGTGTGTGTGTGTGTGTGTGTTGTGTGTGTGTGTGTGTGTGTTGTGTGTGTGTGTGTGTGTGTGTGAAAAATCATAAATGGATGATGTTATAAAAATATATATGTATTCATAAATGCATATACTGAACCAAAATAATAACAATATTTATAAAATCATTGTGCATTAAAATCATACCAATTGCAACAATAGTTTCATTGAGAAAATCTGCTCAGTTATTCATGACTTGCAGCTACTTATGGCATAGAAAGGTGCTTATTAGTATTGGTCGAATTGACACTCTAAAAACAAACCAAACAAGAAAGAAAAACTACATCCATCGTGAAATACTCCATTGTTCTCTGCAAAGAAAAATTAAAAATTTGTTGTCCATATATAACGAATGCTGCATAATCTACTCTCCGTATATAACGCCAATTAATGTCAATTTTATTTCTTGTTGTACATAATCTATTTTCCATATATATGGTTGATTAAACTAAATGACTTTTCTACCTCTCAATACATATGTTAATAATTTAATTGATGTTAATATATAAATAATCCTAGTCATTTAGATAATAGGAATTAGGGGCTAGGATCTATTTTTAGTTCTCACATGAACCAAATCATATATATAGGAATAGGTTCAAATGAGAACCATGTCCCTATATGTGAACCACTATATGTGAACCTAGGGCCAATTATGGATCTTAGATCTAATTAAATGGATGGATCGGATTTTTTGTGTATTTCTTTTTTTAATTAAAAGCATTAGGATTGTATAATAAAAGCACTACTAGTTTATTTAACTAAATTATTAATAAAGTACTGCTGGTATATAATAAAAGCACTAGTTCGCAGGTTCGCATATAAGGACATGGTTCTCATTTGAACCCACTCCTATATATATATATATATATAACAAATGCAGATGATAGGTCAAATTACTGTCAAACTTGTCTTCATCCATGTCTTCGTCTGTTAGAAACTCATCCTCCGCCTCATCAACAAGTTCGATTGGATCATTATCAACCAGGTTCTCTAAGTACGCATATATTGCAGTGCACTCGAGAACAAAGAAGAGATAGGTTTCGAAATTTAAAAGTTTACAAAACACATATGTACTAAGATAAGCACATTACAATCGCATTCTCAAACTATCCAAGTAAGTGGGCAATTCAAAATTTAGTATCAAACTCTCTATTTGATACTAAATCCTAAAGTGGTCTAAGGTAAGGTGTTTGAGTGTGGAAAGAAGAAGAACATAATCAATCTGTCGATAATCAATGGATTACCAATAAAATTTATTGGTTTGTGAACCACAAAATTCAGTAATTTAACATGTCGTACAACATTCAAACTCACAATTCAAACATATATATTAAACACAACATTCACCGATCACCACATCATTTCAAAAATCACCACATTTTGAACTTCTTATAATCCGTTATTGGAGGGACAAGACCTCTCGAAGGGTGCCGTACACCACATCATCACCAACGTCACTGCATCACCAACAAATCATAACACCAAGTAAAATCACAAAACTAAACAATCGCAACATAAATAAATTCATAAATATTCATAAAATTAAATGGCATATACAAAATAATTCAAGAATGTTACATGAAGTCATAGAATTGTCCAAAGTTATTAAAAATCCTAACCATAATTAATCATAGTTTTTTAAATAATTACAATCCAACCTAACATTTTCAAATAATCCCTAAATAACCTATAAATCAATCCTAGTTAACGAAAGCAATACCAATTAATTAAATAGTTAATATCCAACCTAACCTTTTGAAATAATCCATAATTAACCTCTAAATTAATCATATTTTCTGAAAGCAACCCTATTTCTTAAAAAAAATCTAATTATCCCTAATTTCTGAAATAATTGATGATCAAACCGAATACTAACCCCAATTTCTTAAAGCAGCCTCAATTATCTAATTAAGTATAATGAAACTCCAACTATCTAAACCGTAATCCAAAATCCTAAATTATTAAAATTGAACCCTAATTTTCAAGTGAGTTGTTAATAACCCCAAAAATAATTCTACTTTTCAAAATAAACCCACAAATATCTAAATATTTAATACTTAACCCAAAAAATAAACTGCACAACTTACCTAAATTGCAGCGGCAAGCTGAGGGAGGTGGCAGGGAGGAAGACAATCAACCTAATTAATATTCAAACAAAAAAAATAAAAGAAAATAAAAAAACAAAACAAAAAAAACTAATGGAGGCTGACGAGTGTGGGTGGTGGCGGTGGCAGACACTGGTGGTGGTTAGTGGGGAAGGGTATTAGTTGAGCATGGGTTGGCGGTGGCTAGGCGGCATTGGCGGTCTTGGCGGTGGGTCATCCATCTCTCTTCCTCTCTTTTCTTTCTCTTCTTTATTTTTGTATACGACGGGGGCGTGACACCCATATTAGGGTTGCTACCGACAACCTTAAGTGCCATCAATTTTTAATACACACTGACGGTCACCTTCTTTCAGTGTAAAATGCTATCGGTGAGCCATTGACATTTCGTTGCGCCAATAATCGACACCACATTGTCGACAAATTTCCCACAACATTGTCACTTATGGGCACTATCTATTAGTAAGACCGTCGGCATTATCCATAGAAGGCGTATCCGCCGGCAGTCATCGGCGGGCATTCGTGGTCCATTAGTATTCAACATCTTTTTGTATTGTAATGTGTGAAATCAACTTAAATGCCATCAATAACAGAAACGCTAGACCAACTGCATTTTGGTGCTAATGTTTTTGAACAAAATATTATTGCACTATTTTCTTATCACAATTACTCTTACCCCTAAAACTACCCCATAACCTTCTCATAAATATAAATAAATTCTAAATAACTATTTAAATTAAATAAACGCAATAAAAATAAAAAAAAATTATAATATAATACTAAATAAATCTCAAAATTCAAAATTAGAAAATATATATAATAAACTATTGTTAAATCTATATAATTATTTAATAAATTTGAAAAATAACAATTCAAAAATAGTATAGAGTAATAATGTAAATCATTAAAAAATTACAAATTAAGTTAAATAAATACTTAATCATGAATATTTACTTAATATATTTAAAAATAAAAAAATATAATATAAATGTTATAATGTATCAATCTAAAAATTATTTTTAAATTAGATAGGAATAAATTAAAGTGTGATTAATTTATAAATAATTATTTCATAAATATAAAAAATAAACTAAGAAATAAAAAAAGGTGTTAAAAAAAAAGAGATTTTGATTCACGGAATTAATTGAGAACTTTTGTAATTTTTGAGATTTGTTTTATATAGAAGACTAGTGTTTGTGAAACTTCAAAAGATTTATATTTTGAGTTTCAAATAATATAAATAAGTTATGAAAATATATAATTTGAAGAAATTAAAATATAATTTTAATATTTTCTTAAAAATTGCCAACAAAATATAATCTAAACATGTAAATAAATTTCATTTGGAAAGGATACCCAAATCGTACATGATACAACACATCTGATGTTTAAGTAGTTGATAACTGGTACGATATGTTAAAGTGATGATGATATTAGTTTAAAATACTCGTAGGATATTAACATTATGATTTAATATCACAAATAATTATTATTTTAATTTTTAAATATTTATATTGGTATTCTATATATTCTTATTCTCTTTAATTATCACAAAATTTTGAAAAATGTAATTTTGTAATTTTCATGTAACTTAAAAATTAACTTTATGTCAAATATTATGGTTATAAAAACAAAAAAATAATTAAAAATTACTTCTTTGAAAGAGAATCATATCTCGTCGTATCAATTAAATTTATATTTATAAGATGGTAATTCATTTTTCCAAATCCACATACCAAAATTTTCAACTTGATAAAGATTACTCCCTTAGTCCTAATTTGATGGTCTTATGGTTTCGCATAAATTAAGAAATAAGTAGTTTATATAGTTAAGTCATTAATTTAGTTATTGTTTTTCAATTATACTTTTCCTAAATTTATTAATGTCAATTAATACTCATAGAAATTAATGTTGGAATTATTATATTTGTTATTGGAATAGTAAAATTTTGAATTGTAATCATCAATTTTCAATTTACCAGGTAGAAAATTAGTATTTCAAGAATATTAATTAAGGGTATATGTGGAAATGAAAAATTAATAATATGTTAAATATGGTAACTGGACTATTTTTATGGGACAAATAAAAATAGAATAGTAAACTATTTTTATGGGAATGAGTCACTGATATTCAACTTCCGATAGAATATTAAAGCGGGCTTCACTAGTTATACCAATCACAAACTTTTTTCGTGGGATTTAATGACTTCGAAAAACAGTCAACTTTAATGTAATAAAGTTAGTACCCTAGTTATTGGGAAATAATTCAAAGTAATTTAAGAAAAGACCATTAGTTTTGGCAGATATAATCTTTTATTTTAGTCTTCTACTTTTGTTCAACAATTATAAAATAGTAAGTTTTTTTAATTAATTACTAACTTTTTACTTGTTATTTTATTCTAAGAATTCGTTATATGGTTTTGACCAGAAAGTCACTATATATCTGTAACGGCAAATACTTGAGATCAGTCTCACACTTAATTTTCAACAATAACACACTACTATAATTATTATAATTTAATTATATATTGTTATACTTTAGTCTGTGATATTAATAACTATGCATGTATTTTATAATACTTTAATTACCTTTATAATACTTTCATGTAATCTAAGAACTTTTTAGTCTTAGTCTCACAGTATAATCATTTCATTTATATAAAATTAATGTATAAAAAGTTTATTAAATATGATTATTATTATCATACCAATCGCTAAATTTATGTAACCCTATTCTAAAAAATCAGCATCCTATTCTTAGATAATTTTGACCAAAACTTTAAACTTCCGGATTCTGAAAATAAGTACATTATTAAATACATGGGAGGTTTTTAGAAGTTACCGTTTTAATATAAAATGTGAGGTTTGACTCTAATTAAAATAATTTATTAGTCAAATTCTCTAATTCGGTTATTTAGTAAATAAGGTTTAGAATTAGCTTTTCGAGTAAAAAAGTAAATTTTGAAAAATTACAAATAGAAGCTTTTTGAGAAAAGAGAATTAAAATGATAATTTTGTCTTTAAACTGTAATATATATGTGTGTGCGTGTGTGTATATATATATGATTAGATTTAAATGAGAATCATATCCTTATATGTGAACCTAAAATCAATTATGAACTTTAGATCAAAAAAGCACTGCTAGTGTATATAACTAAAATATTAATAATGCACTGTAATTGTATAATAAAGCACTAGTTCGCAGGTTCGCATATAACGATATGGTTCTCATTTGAACTCACCCATATATATACACACACACACACACACACACACATATATATATATAATTAAAAATATAAAAATAAGATCTTATTATGATATCATTCTTTTTTTCTTTCATTTATACCAAATATTTGTGAGATTAGAGAGTTTTAACATAAAATATAAATCTTAAATGATGTATTCTCAACCCATGCCCTTGTACATGTCTAATCTATTTATTAATTATTGTATATTAAATTCTTTTAAAGCTTAGTATTTGAATTAAATTCGTTAATAACTTTATATACATACTTATAAAATTTTAAAAGATGTCACGTTTTTAACCAGTGTTTAATCTCTATTTATTATTATTATTATTATTATTATTATTATTATTATTATTATTATTATTATATACTTAGATTAAATTCGTTAATAATTATTAGTTAAATACTTTGTAAAATTCAAATGTTATTACTTTCTCAACCTATGTCGCATTGTACCGGTTTCCAATTAATATTTATTAATCATTATTTATAGTTTTATATTTTTATGATTAATTGAATTCATTACTAATACTTAAGGGAAGTTCTACGGTGCCGTGAATGTACCATTCCTCATCTTTCCTCACCTATTGTCAACCGTTGGATCAATTTAAAGTTAATAAATATTAAAAGATGGATGTCTATAAATGCACGTGGGGTGAGAGGCATGGTACCGTAAAGGCACCGTAGTCATTTCCAATACTTAATTACATACTTAGATTATTGCAAATAACTCGACATGCTTTGAAAAATTCAAAAGTCGTTACTCTCAACCTGTGTCGTATTGTACGAGTTTCCAATCAATATTTATTAATCATTATTTTATAATTTTATATTTTTATGGTTAATTGAATTCATTACTAATAGTTAGTTACATACTTAGATTATTTCAAATAACTCGTTTTACTTATATTTAATTCTTGAAATTCTATAAATAAAAGTATTTTAACTTTGATTATAAATATAACTTATTTAATTAATTTCATAATTAAGTATGTTTTTTAATTAAAATTATTTCATATCTAATTTGAGTTAACATAATATTTTTTTTGTACTAATAATATATGACTTATTTATATTTTTATATTAAGATAATAAAAGAAAAATATTGAATTGGTCAATGTATAATAATAGAAAATTATTAAATTAGGCATACAATAATAATAAAAGAAATATATAAATTAGGCAAGATAAAATAAAAGAAAAAATATTAAAGTTAGACATTAGGCACGGATGACACATAAGCAACCGAAACACCATAATTCTTTATTTGCTAAACGAAGCATGCGAACCATACACATAGGTTAGAAAAGTTTTGCATTAATATATACTAGAATAACACCCGCATATTATGTGGGATTTGAAAATGAGTAACACTCATTAAGAATACTAAAAGAATAATATAAAAATGGTATACACAAATCGTAATATTATTTTTCTATTAACACAAATATTATTCTTCACAATAAATAATTTTACGCATAAATCGGAGTATTATTTGTTCTAATTACAGTAAGACTGGTTATTATAATAGATAATTTTTAATTATTTTTACCTCGGGTCACGATTAGTTGTAAGACATAGCAAAATACCTATACTTGAAAGGAAATCCGTAAAAATTTGAGTTTGAAAAAATGTAAAATATACAACACCCGCGTGTCGCATGTTATGTCATATAAAAAATTAAAATCAATAAGACACTGATAATTCTATTAAAAAACGTCATATATCTAACTTGTAGTATATGTAATATTATTTTATTATTATTATTTTTCTTTTGAGTAATAAATTAATTTGTTCATTTAAATTTATAATGTGTTTATCAATGCATTTTATTGGAATTACATAAGGAGATTTAGAATATATTTAATATTTATTTTCCTAGGTGTAATAATTTGTGGTTATTGTTTCTTTTCTTTTTGCGTAACAATAGTTTTTCATATAAATTAGTAATGTTATTCCCAATGATTATATTAGGATTAGATATCTAAATTTAAGTTTATATATTTTATATTTAATTCTTTTTATAATAATTTTATATAACTCTTATTTTTCTTAAATAGAATATTTAAAATTCTAAAAAAATTATTTGAACTTTTATTATAAATAAATATTAATTCAAATTATATATATATATATTCTTAATTAAACATGACTTATTTATTTTTGTATATTAGTATAATAAAAGTAAGTTATTGAATTAGGCGAAATATGATAAAGAGATATTGAATTAGGTAACATATAGTAAAAGGAAAATATTAAATTATAAAAAAATATAATGATAAAAAAATATTAAAATAGGTAAAACTTATAAAAGGAAAATATTAATTGGCGTGATTCAATACTTTCTTATCTTTTTTTTTTATTTAAAATATTAAATTAAAAATAAAAGACTGAGAAAATTTTTATTTTGATCCATTATATTGGCCACATTTCAAAAAAAGTACGTTAAATTGGTTATCATCAAATCATATCTGCTAAGTTAACATATTCATCAAAAAAAAGGTCCAAAAAAGTTTTGATCGAATTTTTTCCTGACGTGGCATGATTCTATATTATTTTATCATTTCTATTTTATTTAAATATTAAAATAAAAAACTGTTTTGCATTCATTTTCTTTTCTTTTAATCAAAGTAATAAAATCTTAATTTATAAGAAATAAAAAAAAAAACTAGTGATAAATATATAAACATAAAATAAATCTTAAAAAACTATAAAATTAATATAATAATTTATATAATTTTTATATTATCAAGATTTTAATTAATACAAAATTAATAAACTCAGAGATAATTAAAAGAATATTAAATAAAACTTAAAAGAATATTTTTTTAATATTTATATTATATTTTCATATTTATAAATGATTTATATTAATTATTATTGATTATAATTTTATTAATTAGATTGACGAAAATAGAAAGAAAAACAGAAAAAGAAAAGAGAAAGTAAAACACATTTTTGTCTTTAATTTAACTTTTATAACTATAGAAAATTGATAAGAAAATATAGAATAATACCACGTTAGAAAAAAACCCGATCAATTTTTTTGGACTTTTTTTTGATGAATTGGTTAGTTTAGCAAATATAATTTGATAATTACCAATTTAACGTACCTTTTCTGAAATGTGGTCAATATAATTAACCAAAATAAAATTTTTCCCAATTTTCTATTTTTAATTTAATATTTAAAATTAAAGAAAAATGATAAGAAAGTATTAAATCACGCCACGTCATCAAAAAAGTCCGATAGGTCTTTTTTTGGATCTTTTTTATGAGTTGACCAACTTAGCAGACGTTGTTTGATGATGGACAACATTCGTAACTTTTATGGAATATGGCCAACATAATAGACCAAAAATGAAATTTTTTATTTAACCACGGCGGTCAATTGATTTATAAAAATGAAATTTATATTCTAACAAAAAATCTACGCCAATTTGAATGAGTTTTTCCATAGGATTAAGTTACTACTAGTAATAAAAAAGAAATGAATAAAAAATAGAGAACAACAATGTCAATAATAAAGCCAAAGCGGTAGCTGTTGTCTGTTCTTACAGGCACCCCAACAAAATAAATGCGCTGATGAGCACCAGAATTAGGATTATCCCGTGAATCCGCATGGGGATGTTCGTAATCAGCATGGGGATTACGTAATCCCTGTATATAAAGTTCATATATGCGACAATACTTACGTTGGCAAATTTAGCAACTTACCCAGATATTCTGGAAATCGGAACTTGAGCCTACCTAACGATGAAAGCTACCAAAGCGCGTGTCAGTCAATGTCTCTGAGGAGAATAAGATTACAGCTGGATACGATTACATTTTATTCTCCAATTCGAAACAATTACATTTTATTTCTTTGTTAAAGGTTTCTTTTTCATCTCAAAATTATTTCTTTTTTCCCTTGATAACTAATTGCACTGTATACTGTTCACACCCAAGCATCATTTTCCAAAAAAAGGACAATCAAATTACTATTTTTTTTTATAAAGTATATATTTTGTACAGTGAAATCACTTGGTTAATGATATCATAACAATTTTTGAGATATTTTAATTTAGTTATGTGATTGTAATACATTAATTATATTTTCTGATATTATGACTACATTTTGTGATACTTTAATATCATTAATGATATTTTATATGAAAAAATTAATAGCTTATTCAACTTTTATGCGTTTGGTAAATAATTCTAATTAGCTTCAAATAATAGGTATAAAAAGCTTCGTTTCGTAAAAAGTTACAATTCGTTGGGTAAAATTTCTTTTTAATATTTTCTCTATAAAATATTTTATTTACATACTAACACATTAGTTTTACATAAATATTATTTTTAAACATACTGAAATATTTATTTATCAAAGTAATTATTTTGGTATCATTTTTAAAGTTCTTTAGTTAGTCTTTATTTATTATAAGGCCCTTATTGGTTGAGCTGATAGCTGATGGCTGGTAGCTGATAGCTGATGTCTGCTACCTGAAAATAAATAATTGCTTGGTGAAGTAATTGATCAAAGTAACTGATTGAATATTAATTTACCAATATAGACATGATATAAAGATATAAAACAATATACACACGTATATAAAGAAAATATAGAAATCTAAGAAAAAATAATAAAAACTCTAAACTAAAGATAACATATTAATTAATAATATGAGGAATTGTTCCAAAGGTCACGTTCAAATAAAGCATTGAATTCCTAAAACTATTATGATATTATAAACAATCACCCCTTGATGTCAAAAGTGATTTTCCGTGGGGTGACTAATTTTATCATATAATATACATATACATATATATACATATATATATATATATATATATATATATATATATGATTAGTTGCGCGTAATGGAGGAGAAGAATAATTTTGTGAAAGATATATTTTGATAAAGCGCTGATGGAAAAAAGCTACGTTTCGTAACTTTTTTCTAATGAATAAAAAGTTTGCAAATAATTTTAAAAATCAAAATCATTAAAAATTTTAGAATCTATTAAAACAATCTTAATACTAAGTTGATATTTGAAATAATTGGATCTACCTATTTTTATTTTTTTTAACTAAAAAAAGAAAAAGATTAAAATCGGTTTTTACCGGTGGCACTGGGTCATTAGTCACCCGAATTAAGTAAAAAAACGAATCGAGCTCAGGATCATTTCATGATTAACCCGATCGGACCGATCGATCCGATCCGGTTTTCACAACAGTGCTCATAAGAAAGAAGTTTTTGTTATTCTTATTTCACACATATAAAGAACAGTTTCTAAATACCCCCAATTAGCAATTAATCATTGTTAGTTGGAATGAGAATTATATAATACATGTATTTTGTGAATTACACAAGGGGAAATAGGAAAACCATTCATTTCTTATAGTATTGAAAATATAACAAAAATTTTGATGGTGAATAATTGTTACGAAAAAAAGTTGACATTTAATATGAATATATAATGGGCTAAATGTTTTCTTGCATTTCTTCTTCTTTTTCCCAATACAATTTTCTTAACAATTTCACCGTTACAATTTATAACCTCTCTTTTTTTGCCCAATACAATTCTCTTGACTATCTACCTAGAATAAAGTGAACAAGAAGGAATGATGAACAATAAAATCCCTAATTTTCCTGATTATACACATAATCAGTTGATTGCATTATTTAAACTTGGCCACAAATCGCCTTATAAAAAGGATAACATTAGGATTAAAAAAAACTCGCATTATAATAAGAACTTACTCCCTCCGTCCCACAAAGATAGTCCAGTATTCTATTTTCGTCCGTCCCACAAATATAGTCCAGTTACTATATTTAACATATCATTAAATTTTTATTTCCACACATACCCTTAATTAATATTTTTGAAATACTAGTTTTCCACATGGTAAATTGAAAATTGATGATTACAATGTAAAACCTTACTATTCCAATAACAAATATACTAATTCCAACACTGATTTTTATAAGCATTAATTGACATTAATAAATCTAAGAAGGATATAACTGAAAACACTAACTAAATTAATGTTTTAACTATATAAACTACTCATTTCTTAATTTGTGTGAAATCAACCGCAGAACTATCATTTTGGAATGGAGGGAGTATAACAAAATATTTCTTCTCTATCATTTTAGAAGATTTTTAAACAAATTTAAAATTTTTTATAAAATGACTTCTCCACTCTTATCTAATATAGTAATATTATTACATGAAATTTATAATTTTAACACTCATTTTAAATATATCAATACATTATTTAGAAACAATAAATAAATGTAATCTTGAAAGATTTAACTCAAAAATGTATTATTTAAAACGACAATTATTTTGTGCTAAAAAAGAGAGGTTAAAATGATAATTATTTTTTGAAAGGGGGAGTATATGATAAAGTTTTGGCGCACAAAAACGAAGAGACATTTTCATAATTTATGGAACAAATGCTCCGAAAACGACAATATGCCATGCAAACCCATCTCAGCAGTCGGACACCTCGTTCCCACTTCCCACTTATTATATTAGAACACAGATTTTCTTTGCCACGTATGTAACTTTTATGGCCCATCCGATGTGCAATTTTGCCACGTATGTAATATTCTAAAAGACTCGTTTAATTTTCGCTTAAACTCGTCGAGGTTTGACTAAAATATTTCGTTTTGCGAAAGGTTTGAAAATAACAGTTAATTTAGAGTTGACCGTCTCGTATATATTTAAATTATATTGTATTTTAACTATGTTTAATTTTAATTTTTTAATTTTTTTATTAAACTCAAGTATCTTAATATATTCATTTTAAAATCAATCTTGGAAGATTATTACCAAAATAAAAATATTAAGTAATATTTTAGTTTCAAATATTTTAAAAATTATTTTTTTGTTGTGAAAATAAAAAATATTGCAAAATGTCTTTACACGTTATATTATTTTATTTAATTATTAATCAAAAATAATTAAAATAATATAAAAAATGAAACGCCTTTTGCCTCTTAGTTTTCGACTATTATGCTTAGAGCCAGCGACATTCGAAATATCGGATCAGTATTGCGAATATTAAGACAAAGAAGCCTAAATATTTGGGATGTGATCAGATTTAGGTGAGCACCATCTAACTCCGCCCCAACTAACATGCACATCACGTAAAATAAACGTACATTTGTATTAATTTAAATCCATCTATTGGTACATTAATTAAAAATATTAGGACGTTTATTTAAAATAAATAAGTATTATGCACATTGCATAACAAATAAATTAGTAGATCTGATATGTGACTGTCATACAGATCATTATTCATGTGAGAGATTTATTTTTTTTCTTTAATATTGTCAATTTTAACTATAAAGTGTCATTTTGCGCGAAAAAATAAAATACTTTACATATTAATCAAATATTTAAATAAATTAAAGATAATAAAGTCACGTTTTCTTTTTTTACAAGTATAATTTTAAAATGTTAATTTATATTCTAAATAAAAACCCGCAATTTGCATATTAAATTATTATATATTAATTTAATATACATATTAATTTATAATTTAATATATACGAGTGACGTCATTTTTTCAAAAGTAAGACTGTTATAGTTAAAGAAATGACTACGGTGCCGTGAAGGCACCATACCTCCCAGCCCCTGCATTTACATCTCTTGATTTTACTATTATCCATAACCAACTTTGGATCTAATGGTTCTGATTAAGTGGGGAATAGTGCTTTCACGGCACCGTAGAAGTCCCCTATAGTTAATAAGTAACAATTTTATGAAAAAAATATTTCTGATCATATACAAATTTTTGTCCAAATAAAAATAGACCACTTTTAAATCGAGGTCTCTTTAGGCAGACGGTGCCTTTACTTTTTAATCCACCACCTCTATAAATTGGGGGTACCCAACTATTAAAATCTCTGTCAATCTAATAATCTTTCCAAACAAAAACAAATAATATATGTGATGGCTCCAACGACCAGATCAGCCAAGGTCGGAGGAGGGGGGAGTGGAATCAAAATAAGTTATCGTGGCGTGAGAAAGAGATCATGGGGCAAGTATGTAGCTGAAATCACTAATCCATTTACGAAAACGCGTGTTTGGCTAGGCACATTCAACTCGGCTGAGGATGCAGCGCATGCGTATGATGAAGCTGCAATCCGTTTTCACGAGTCAGGGGCAAAGACGAATTTTGTCACACCACCACCACCGCCAAATAATATGCTACAACTTTCTCCCAAGTCTCGTCAGGAAATTGTTGATATAATCAACAGCATGCGTGAGCTTAATACTTCGAACCTGAGCGAGTCCACCTCATCATCCTCAGATGTTACAGAGGTCGAATCGAAACGAAAAGGCATCGACATTGATCTCAATTTGCCACCCCCTCTGTAAAAACTTGTTAAGTGTTGTTCTTAATAAAATTTTAATAAAATGCACATATATGTGTGCTTCAGATCGATAATGTAACGATCTCTTTAACTTTATTTGATATAAAAATATGTAATTAAAAAAAATTGGGGTTGATTTTCGTATTATTTTAATTTTTTCCGTATTATTTTAATTTCTTTTATAAGCGTTTATGAATAATTGGTATAATAATAATAATAAAAATAATAATAGTATTTTTGTGACACCTATTTTTATACTCCTACGCATGGTTAAAATGATATACTTAATAGCGGTTACAGTTCATCTACTAGAATTATATAACTTAATATCTATCACTCTATTATCTTAAAAAATAATTTAAAATATCTAGTTATTTATAGGATACTTATATTAGAAAATTTCTAATATTTAATACTCTTTTTTAGTTTTCAAATCATAAATCTTTTCAAGCCTAATATAATTTGGGCCAAATCGAGTTGGATCGACTCTTGTATATTTTTCAACTAAAACATTTTATAGTCCAATATAATTGGGCAAAATCGAATTTACTTCCAACAAAAATGTGATCCATATAAGGTTATGTTTTCAAAACTTTACCTATCATCGAACAAATTTACTTATTTGCTCATCTGGTCATGTTTGTGGTGATTGACGAGTGCTCAATTATTAAAATAAACTTACTTTTGACGAAACCAAAAAGGACATTTTAAGCAAAATAGTAAAAGAGCGATCTGATGCTATTTCATTTTGAAATAGGAGAAAAGAATTATTTTCTAAAATAAAGAAAGGAGATTTTGAGAGTGTGAATCTTAAAGTTAATTTAATTAAATATAAAATAATAATTGATAGTTAATGTATTAAAAAAAAA
This sequence comes from Phtheirospermum japonicum, assembly GCA_014905375.1. Classification (NCBI taxonomy): domain Eukaryota; kingdom Viridiplantae; phylum Streptophyta; class Magnoliopsida; order Lamiales; family Orobanchaceae; genus Phtheirospermum; species Phtheirospermum japonicum. Next base: position 461,177 of record BMAC01000670.1, read on the forward strand.
TATTCACAATCTTTCTTTACAATTCTCAATGAGGTAAATCTCCAAAATACAAACATCAATCCTATAAACACTAATTTCGATTATTATTAAACATCTCAAACTTCATTTTTATGAATCTCACATGTTCACATATCAGCTTCTATTTATTTTATATTTCTATTTATAATTCCATTCATTATATTTATTTATTTACTCATTTTATCATAATATTGAGTATTAATCAATAATCTTTCTGTTTAATATTTATAACCTGAAAATTAATTAAAACGTGAATGAGAATGGTGGATAAGGGTAGGTGAGGTGCTAAATATATTTTTCAATGATTAATTATTAGATGTTAATTGTATCTATTTATTTATTATAATTCATATTTAATATTTTTATGTTAATAGTTAATTTTGTAAAGTGATTAAAAAAAAACCCAAATTTTATTTAAACAAAAAAGCATTAGAAAGACAATTCAGAAAAAAACCCTATAAATCCATAGAGAAATTTAAAAAATCAAAGAGAAAAGGCAAAAAGACCAAAANATTCAATATGGCGAAAAATGAAAAAACGATATAAGGCACGGGCATACACGCGCCTGTTGTGGGCAGCAAGGAGAGGGGGTGCGAGCTGCTCAGTGGCGGAGCAATATATAAGCTACCTTGGCTAGCCCAATGCCAAAAGGACAAATTCTTAGATTAGCCCAACACAAAAAATGTTGGTTAGATCTTAGATTATTCATATTCTTGTAACAAAGAAAAATAAAGTAATCAATATTATTCATATCTTCTCCACAATATATGCTCTTATAATTATACTTAGTTCAACGCGCGCATGGCTAAGAAAAGTATAAAAACGTAATATTTATTAAAAAAAATTATTAAGTACATAAAGTAAATATTAAATACAAACTAAAAAAAATCTTCACTTTAAGTTTCAAAATTATAAACTATATTATTAATACACGAATGTTGAAAAATAATTTGTCAACTTCAAAAATTGAATTATTAATACAAACAAAAAAAAAAAGGATATTATTTACTTTAAATTTTGAAAAACTCATTGTAGACCGTGTTAACTGTTTTCTTTTCGATTTTATGTTGAAACAAATTATTTTGAAATATTTACGCATCTTAATTCTCAGCGATGCGACATAAAGTTCATATGTGTATTGCACGTGAGTTATAAGAATGCACCTTTTAAGGGCTGGTTAGTTATAATAATAGAAAATCTAGAAACACATGTAATTCAAATAAATATGAATGTCTTATGTTTTATTATTTCGTATCGTAGCGGTGACCATACCAATATAAATATTCTAAAATTAAACTATTAACTATTAGTGATATTAAATTATAATACCAATATTGTATTTCATTTACTTATTTGAATTTAAATCTTGATGTAATTTATTTATATATCCTAAATCTTCATACACTACAAAAAATTCTAAAAATGAATCCAGAGGGCTTGGTATAAGATTAAATATGAGATCTTTTTTTATAATTATGACTTAGGTATCAACGATGATGATAATCATCATCATCATCATCATCATAATAATAATAATAGTTTGGTATTAAACTAAACATGAGATGTACATTTTTTAATTATGTCTTAAATAATAACAATAATAATAATGGTAGTTTGCATTCTAATAGGATATATTGAAAAAACCACATTTGCTTATGTCGCTTCCAAAATTACGTTTATCATGTTTCAATAAAAATAAGCTTGGAAATTCTGAATAGGGTTGGAAATTGAATAGGCTTCCAACAATGAAGCAGAATATAAAGCATTGTTAAAGGGTATAAAGATGGCGAGCGACCTAGGAACGAGGAGGATTAAGGCTTACACAGACTCACAATTGGTGGCTCGTCAGTTTGACGGATCTTTTGAGGCTAGGGAGGAACACATGCAAGAATATCTAAGAAAGCTAAAGGAAGGGGTGATAAAGTTTGAGGAATTTAAATTAGAGCACTTACCGCGAGCAGACAATATGCGAGCGGATCAGCTAGCCAAGATGGTCGGAACATTGGGAGAGTGTGACACGAGGAAAATCACATTGATGGAGTTAAGTCATAGTAGTGTGGACAAAGAGAAAGAAGTTATGGAGATTGACCCAAAGGAAGATTGGCGAACACCGATTCGAGAGGCCCTTGATAAAATGGTCGCGAGAAAGGTGTTATTATCTACCAAGGAAACCAAGACAGTGGTGCATTTTGGCCTAATAAATGGAGATTTGTACAAGAGGTCGCGGGTCGGCCCATATTTGAAGTGTTTGTCGAAGGAAGAAGGATTAGGAGTGTTACGAGAAATACATGAAGGGTATTGTGGCAACCACACGAAGAGCAGAGCATTGGTGGGAATAGCGTTACGAGCTACTTTCTTTTGGCCAGGGATGAAAAGTATGGCAGGCGAACTCGTTATGACCTGTCGAAAATGTCAAATGCACGCACCCATCATTCATGTGCCCGCGGAGGATATGATGATTATGAGCTTGCCTTGCCCCTTTGCACAGTGGGGAATTGATATTGTGGGCCCCTTCCCAAGGACGCCCAACAACAAACAATACTTGGTGGTCGATGTAGACTACTTTACGAAGTGGGTCGAAGTCGAGGCTGTGACAGGCATAGGCGAGCAAGATATCGTTGATTTTATTTTTAACAGTATTTTTTGAAGGTATGGCTTTCTGCAAGTGTTAGTCTCAGACAATGGGACCCAATTTAATGGGCAGATGATCCAAGAATGGTGCAAACAGATGGGGATGAAGCAACGGTTTGCCTCTGTGGCACATCCCCAAGCTAACGGACAGGTCGCAGTCATTAACAATATTATCGTGTAGGGAATTAAATTATAACTGGAGAAAGCAGGAGGACTTTAGCATGAAGAGCTCGTATCTGTCTTATGGGCTTATCGGATGACTCCACGAACTACTACTGGTGAATCACCTTTTAGCTTAGTTTATGGAATGGAAGCCGTCATCCCGGCAGAAATATTGGGAGGATCACAACGACTATCAACATTCAGTGTGGAACAAAATGAACGGCTAGCCAAAAGAGCTATCGAAATAATTGAGGAAATACGCGACAAAGCCACAGCACATTGATTCGAACGTTTTGTACCTACTTTATTAAATTTGTCAGTTTTAAAAAGCTCGCTCGTAAGAGTACGAGTTCGCATTTAGGTTGGTAAGTTGAACCGAGTCGATATCTCGAGGAAGACTAGATTCATAAGTTCGTTTTGTGTTTATTTTAACGAATAAGAAAATAAAAATAAAACTAATCTAAACACGCTGACAGGGGGGGGGGGGGGGGGGGGGTTGTTGTTTGAGAGTTTTGAGAACTAAATATTAATTAAACTAAAAGCAATAAATTAAATATAGAAATTATTTTAAACTATGAACTAATAAATTAAATCTATAACTATTTAAACTATGAACTAATTAATTAAAACTAAAGATTCTTTTAACTAAGAATTAATTAATTATCTAAGATCTAAGATTAATTTAACTATGAATTAATTAATTAAAAGGCTTTTAAAATGATTTTAAGAAAACTAGGGTACTCGTTGGGGTTGTCAGCCCCTAAGAGGCCTTAAAACCCTAGAAATATGATAATGTATGTAAAAAAATGAAATACATAGGGTATTTATAGAGTTGGGAAGTCATGGGTACCAAGAAACCCTGAAAAATGCGTTTTCTGGGCAGTCGCGTCGACCGGGCGTCGATCGACGCGACAGAGAGTTTGGGGGCATTGGCGTCGATCAAGGTTTCTATAACAGTTCTGGCGTTAACCTACGTAAACTGGTCGACGCGGGCGGACTGGTGCCGGCGCGGTCGGCAGGTGTGCGCAGCGCTCGGCAGGGCTTGTCGTCAGGATACTATAACGGTTCCATATGGAGAACCGTTATAGAAAGTTGGCAGCTTCTAATTCTTCAAATTGCAGCCCGTTTTCGCTGAAACTCTACTCGTTTGCCCGTCCTTTACTATCTTCAGGCCTAAAAACTTCAAAGTACCTAAAATAAATATAATATTAATTAATTATAATTAAAATACGATAAAAAAAGTTCGAGATAAGAAAATACGAAAATACGCTCAATCTATCCAACTTTCACCGAAATTAACAATAAAAACGAGCTAAAATACTAACTAAAATCAAGACAAATTTGTGCTAATCAAGTACCCCACGCTTAATTGGTTTGTTCATAAATTCGAAGTATAACAAGAAAGAAAATAAGCTCAAGCAATGAGTCGTGTTGCACTACATAGATAATTTTGAAAATATAGATACATGTAACGCAACTTCAAACACTCCACCTTTATTACACTGTCGCTCCGAAATCAAATTCATGCATCCTCTCAAAAGGAAAATATATGTGGGTGTTTGCTCAAAGTACTCAAGCATTGCTGCATAAGATGTGTATACGCTCAAATCATACAAATACAAGCACAATAAACAAGAACAGAAAATCAATCTCTTTTCAATCGCAAATTAAGTGTGTTATCGAACTAAGAATTGGACAAGGTCTTTTCGGGTTGTAATGTAAGGCTCTTTGGATAGGTAAGTCGTGTGGATAACTCATGATCTAACGTGATCAATAACTCACCAAACCTAATCTAATCACGAAGCAATGCGCTTCACCTCGTTCAAAAATTAAAACCTCACTAAACACTCATAACGTAGCCTTTATACTTAGGCTATTTCTCAACTCGTAACTCTAAAACTGACTTGAAGCGCAAACCACTTAATCAAAATTGAAGCTTATAATGTGCTTCATATCATTTACATCACAACTCCTTGCCTCTTAAATATTAGGCTTCATAAGAAATTAAATAATAAAACATAAGCCTTCATTAGCACGTAGGCAATGACTAACACAATTCAACTAGACTCACCATCCTTCTTTTTCTTTTCTTTTTTATCCCCATTTTATTCTTTGGGTTTTTTTTTCTTCTTTTTTTTTTATGGGGTTCTCATTTTTTTAAAGGATGGTGGTCCTTAATTACAAAAATCATAAATTCCTAATAAAATTCCAAAACACTAAATAACCAATAAAAATAACGAACTCCTACCCCACGCTTTTAATGGGTTAGTAGGGGTCTCAAAAACACTCATGGCTAAAGGAAATGGATTATTTGGCTATGATTGGCTCATTCGGAATTTATAGTGGCTAAAAATATATGTATATGGCCGGAATAGGGTTTTATTTGTGCTTTAACGCCATTTTCAAAGTCAACTACACACAYCGYTTTCAAAGAGARATCAAATCAGAACTCATTCAAGTACATGCAATGATGATAATCACTCAGGCTACTCACAGGCTTTTTGCATGAAAAAGTTTTGAATTGACGCTGTTTTTTAGGTTTTGTGAAATCAATTGCATCCAAGTGCCATTTTAAAATATATAAATAATAATAAAAATTTTGAAATTTTATGCACTTATGCATGCTCAAAAGACAAGAACATCAATTCATACTTAGTTAACTTCGACAGGCAAGCCAGACAAATACAATTCAGCGCGGAAATAGTAATCAATCACGTTAAAAATTTTCAAATTGCACAATTTTTTAAATATAAATCACAACTCAACCATCCCCCCCTCTAAAAACTCGGCAATCCCTTGATTGCCATAAACGAGTATAAGAAAATAAAAGCAAGGGAGAAAGGGAACAAGAAAATATGTCCCTGAAAATTAAATAGTCGAGCGGCTCCAAAAAATGCTTGTGCAGTCATCTTTCGTCTCCAAACACGTGAGCGAAAATGTCTTGAACAATAATCTAAAACTTGCGGAAGCAGTCATCGTAGGCAGGATCGCTGTCGGGTCGAAGAGAATTCCGCTCAAACTCGCAAGCTGAGATGGGTTGGGCGTCGAGTCGACAGGGCGTCGGTCGACGTGGGCGGTGGCTGGCGTCGACGCTGGCATCGATCGACACGATCCGTGAACCATCGACCATTTTTATTTCTTCGTTCTAATGATTAGTCCATACTCGATAATACTTCTTCCCGTTTCAGAAACATAACCTAAACATAAAATAGAAAAAGAAAAATAAACTAAAAAGAAATACAAAGGATAGGAAAATAGCTTGGGTTGCCTCCCAAGAAGCGCTTGTTTAACGTCGAAAGCTCGACGCTATCTACGAACGATGCTATCTCGGATCCAAAAACAAGTGATGATCGTGCCATGCTTTAGTGTTCTCTAAGAGTAAGCGTAGGCAATTTAAATCACCAAGGCGAGCACGGAAAGCAATTTGTAGAGAAATAAGAACTTCAACTCACTTTGGAGGTCGAAAAAGCGAGTAATCGATCACCACGAACATATCAAACATTAATTGGGGCACAGGGTGATCCTCGAAGTTTGGAAAAATTAGAAAATCCGTCGAACAAATGGCAAATCCTTTGAACATCCCAAACTCCACCATTTTGTTGATATCCCCCTCAACATTTTGAAAAACATCTAATGTCATTTCCGGGCATAGGGGAGGCGGATCGGTATTCTCCTCGATCGCCTCTACCTCCATTTCCATCTCAAAATCGATCAAAGCATCGGGTGGCACAGTATGAGGCTCTATAATCTCATCTCTCTCCAATAATTCTTCCATTTCTTCAAAATTAAGATTCAATAACGGTTCGAGTGGAATGAAATGAGGTCCAGTAATCTCGCCCTTTTCTAACTTGGGCTCCGAAAAACCTCCATTCTCATTGAGCTCGTGTAGGCTCGAATCTTCAATGTCGTGTGGGTTCTCCAATGGCAACACCTCCTCGTTATCGTCCATGAAATCATTAAAAATCGCAAGAGGGGTGATTTCTACCGTATCCCCAATTTCATCCTCCGCATACATCTCTTTCAAATTCGGCTCCATCTCATCAAAAACCGGCATCTCTGGTTGACTTGGAGGTTCTTTCATCTCGTCTAACCTTTTTGCTAAAGAAGCCATTATTTGACCAAATATTATCTCGAAATTCTCCATAGTCTTAGATAGGTCTTGCTTCCACGCCTTTAACTCCTCGTCCGAATCATCTGGAATAGGTGCGGTTTATTCTCCATAGCTTGGTATGAAGGAATCGAGTCGGGGGAGGCATACCTCATATGATTTTGGATGGCGATATCATGATCTTGTGGCTTATCATCAAATGGTACTATGCATGTATTCGCCAAATGCCCTCGGCCTCCACAATGATCGCATACTACCTTAGGTGCGTAGAACTTCCAGATGAATTTATCGTATACTTCATCCCACGTTCGCAAAGAGTCGGGCTCTGCATAATTTAACCATTTTCTTGCCCGATCTTTTAGATCATAATGGAAGAGTCGCATCCTCACTCGATCTCTTGTAAGGCCGAGAAGAGGGAAAGTCCGGGTGATGTCCTCGTATTCTTGGAAAAATCTCACTTGATCCTCGCTCGAATGTCCATTAAAAATCGGGATTCGCTCTATGTAGAAATAGTCAAGATCGTAATCCCGCTTCTTGGAGCTCAATGGAATAGCCGGTCGAAAGCCACGCCAATCAGACGTTATACCGTAATTAGTCATTCTCTTTTTTTTTTTAAATTTATTTTTTTGGGTCGTTGAACCTAGGTGTCGAGAGATGTACCTTGCATACACAACACTCAACGCACAAGATTAAACACACCGATGAAAGATAATAAAAACGATCAAAAAGAAAAATCACAAACAAACCCGAAAGATAAACAAACAAAAATAAAAACACAAATAAGGTTACGAAGAACAAACACAAAAATCACAACCTTTAGCCTTCCCCGGCAACAGCGTCAAAATTTTGATTCGAACGTTTTGTACCTACTTTATTAAATTTGTCAGTTTTAAAAAGCTCGCTCGCAAGAGTACGAGTTCGCATGTAGGTTGGTAAGTTGAACCGAGTCGATCTCTCGAGGAAGACTAGATTCGAAAGTTCGTTTTGTGTTTGTTTTAACGAATAAGAAAATAAAAATAAAACTAATCTAAACACGCTGACAAGGGGGGGTGGGGGGGTGGGGGGGTGTTTGAGAGTTTTGAGAACTAAAGATTAATTAAACTAAGAGTCATAAGTTAAATCTAGAAATTATTTAAACTATGAACTAATTAATTAAATCTATAACAATTTAAACTAAGAACTAATTAATTAAAACTAAAGATTATTTTAATTAAGAATCAAATTATCTAAGATTAATTTAACTATGAATTAATTAATTAAAAGGCTTTTAAAATAATTTTAAGAAAACTAGGGTTCTAGAGCTTCGATTCGTCTCCACGACCTCTTGGGAAAACCCAATTGATGGTTCACAACGAATCTAGGCTCTAGACCCATAAGATCTAGCTACCAATAATCATCAATCTCAACATCACAATCCCAACACAATCATAATCACAATTCGTCATGGAAATAATAATTATTCGAAAGAGATTTAATTAAACTAATTGAAAGCATGTGAACTAAATTAAAGAGCATAAGAGATAAGTACTTACTAATTAAACGAAGAAAATTGCAGCGTTCCACGATGAAATCTTGAATCTAAATTAATCTAAAGTCTAAGAATTTAAAACTAAGAATTATTAAGAGAAACTAAGAAATCGAAGGGCACTCGTTGGGGTTGTCAGCCCCTAAGAGGCCTTAAAACCCTAAAAATATGATAATGTATGTAAAAAAAATGAAATACATAGGTTATTTATAGAGTTGGGAAGTCTTGGGTAGCAAGAAACCCTCAAAAATGCGTTTTCTGGCAGTCGCATCGACCGAGCATCGATCGACGCGACAGAGAGTTTGGTGGCATTGGCGTCGATCAGGGTTTCTATAACGGTTCTGGCGTTAACCGATGTAAACTGGTCGACGCGGGCGGACTGGCGCCGGCGCGGTCGGCAGGTGTGCGCAGCGCTCGGCAGGGCTTGTTGTCAGGATACTATAACGGTTCCATATGGAGAACCGTTATAGAAAGTCGACAGCTTCTAATTCTTCAAATCGCGGCCCGTTTTCGCTGAAACTCTACTCGTTTACCCGTCCTTGAATATCTTTAGGCCAAAAAACTTCAAAATACCTAAAATAAACATAATATTAATTAATTATAATTAAAATACGATAAAAAAAGTTCGAGATAAGAAAATACGAAAATACGCTCAATCTATCCAATTTTCACCGAAATCAACAATAAAAACGAGCTAAAATACTAACTAAAATCAAGACAATTTTGTGCTAATCACACATGTAGAAAGATACAAACAAAGAATCTATGCTGCCTTTAATAAAAAAGTGAAACAACGATGTTTCCAGGTCGACGACCTCGCCTGGAAGCGTGATGATGCAATCTACACTATCAAGAAGCTGGATTCGAACTAGATATGGCCATTCAAGGTCATCAAGGTATTACAAGGGGAGCATACGTGCTCAAAGATGCAAAGGGAAAAGCTTTACCAAGAAGCTGGAATGTCTGCTACTTAAAGAAGTACTATGCCTAGCTCTTTGGACGATAGGCTCATACTTTACATAACTTTATCTTTATCTATTACTATCATGAACTGACACTCCTTTAGGTCGGCGGTGAACTCATTTGCTTATTGCATTTTTACCCATCACGGGATCATGAACTGACACTCCTTTAGGTCGGCGGTGAACTCATGTGCTTATTGGATTTTTACCCATCACGGGCTGATATCTGTCGATAATGAATAAAGTATTTCTTACGGCATCGAATGTTTTCTATGATTTCTTGTGAATATAGTTATAAATCCCAATGCTTTTATCAAGTCGGCGATGGAATGTCTGGGCAGGACAATGGATGGTTTCTTGTGGCAACATGTTTAATTTACATGTTTTCGTGTATCCTCGAGTATGTTTGATTTACATATTTTAGGATGTCTTGGGAAGGGACATGTTTGCGTGTCTCTTCTTAGTTTTGTGTTCGCCTTATATATGTTGTGTTTTACTTGGCTTGGTTTTATGTGAGTTATCTGGTTTTATGAGTTATATGATCTTATGTGATTTGCTGTTGTTTGGTTTTATGTGGAGACATGTTTGATTTACATGTTTTCATATATCCTTTAATATGTTTGACTTACATATTCGGGGATGTTATGAGGAGGAGATATGTTCGACTTACATATCTTCTTTCAAAAGTGGACATGTTTGATTTACATGTTGCCCAAGTATGTTTGATTTACTTGATGTTCTTTGCGATCTGCATATGTTCAAATCTAATCTCTCGATTTATAACTTGCATATAATATACTTGGTAACCTCGATGGCAGGTTGTTTCTGATGTAATGGGGACTAAGTAGATTCTTAGTTTTCTTTGGTTTGTTCCCATTGCGATTGACGACCTAACTGCTTTTGGTTAGCATTATTCATAGGCAAGTACGTTTTTGCTAATGGTTTTGAGATGTTTTCCTATACAAGTCTTGTGCAGGGAGGGTCATGCACAATAGAATTCAGCAATAAGAAAAAAATAGTAAGGCATAAATTGGTCATACATGGCCATTCAAAGGAATTCAGAAGAACAATTTTTGAATTACAAAGAAGCTATATCAAGCTGGATTACAATAAGTCACCAACTCATACACCGGGGACTCAAACTCAGTGCCTAAACCAGCCTTCAGGATAGCATTACCCTTGAAAGGGATCCACCATTGTGCTATGGTGGGCTAGCTCCGGTCGCCTTTCCAAAAGGAGAAGTGGGGTAGCTCGTCAATTATGTTCTTAGTATTTGGCTTAAATTGGATATTAACCTTCATAAGTTGGGTCTTAATTCGTTTTGCAGCAAACCTAACCCATTCTCGCCTCCTCTTCTCATCTTGGCCAAATAGTGAGTTGCATTTCAGTATACGTTCAACAGCTCGGTTCTGTAAGTGTCTGTGAATTTTTTACCCACCTCACTCTTTAGAAACGTACGCCGTCCCTCAAGCAATCCTTCTTCTCGGCCTTCTGCGACCCCTATACTGGCCACCTCGTGTACTTGCCTCTCCCTTTCTTGCAACAACCCCTCCGATTTCTTTAGTCGATCCTCTAAGGTTTCCACTTGACTTTTGGAGATATTCAGCTCCTCATCTCGAGTGGTTAGTTGGCGGCGGGCTTCGTCCATCTCTCCTTAAGTCAAGAATAACTGTTGTGTCTGTTTTTCTGCCTGCGCTACCAGCTCGTCGCAGGTTTTTTGTAGCTCGCTGTCAGAGGTGGCCGCTAGCAAATGGTTGGACAGTGCATTTATCAGAGGTTCAAACTGTGTCACAAAGAGTAGAGTAAATCACATGTGTTATATTAAGGATATTTACGCTAGTTATTCTGAAAAATTGAAATTACCTGGGTTGTCATTTGTTTTGAAGGAGAGACTTAAACTGGTCGTCACTGTTACATTTTGCCGGACTTTTCTCCAAGTCTAGAGAAATCGAAGTAGAAGCAGCAGCATCAGTTTCCTTTGGAGACGTCGGCATTTGGGAACTGGAGGGATACGCATCATGGTGACGTCCACTCTTTTGCCTTTGCCTATTGAGGTGCACAATGGCATTTGATCGCCAGAGTCCGCGACCTTGATTGGCTTATCCCGTGCAGCTAGTGCAAGCTCCACTTCTTCATCAACATTCACAATGAGAGCTCACGTTGCCGATGTTACTGCTAGGCTTGGATATTGTTGGATAGTTGCTTCGTCCTCTGAGCTCGATGACAGAAGTTATTAATGAGATCATCTGCGTAAATAAAGAAATAAATCTTTTATATTATCACAAGGGTGAAGTTGAATGAGTTTTTGATAATTTGAGAACCTACCGAACTCAGGTCTCGTCAGATCCGTAGGCCGCGAGTCAAGACCTACGAATGAAAAGACTCTCTCCCATTTCGTGAGTTTCACCACATCAAAGGGGCGTTTATTCCATTCAGAAAGTAGGTCAGAGTACTGTTAGTAAAGGGCATGTTGTTTTTAGGGAGAAGGAGGTGTGTCTTGTTTTGGTGTTATATTTTGCAGTTCGGTAGAAAAGGGCCAGGTCTCAGTGTTGTGGATAAAAAAGAATTTATTTCGCCATTCCGACACTTTTGATGATGGATTCACCAAGCTTTTTTTGACGAGAGGAAAGGTAGAAAGAACTTTTTTGGTATTTTACTTGAAAGAAAAGTGGAAGAACCCTGGGACAGGCTGGACATCATAATATGTACACAAAATCACGTACCCCGCTAGAATTCTAATTGAGTTAGGGGTTATTTGAAGAAGGGGGACTTTATATTTATTCGCAGTAGCGATAAAAAACCAGTGAGGGGGAAATACAAATTCTACTCTCAGGAGCTCATCGAAAAGAGTAATATGGTTTCGAGGAGGTCTCTCTGGGTCAGTTTGAGGGATATCGGGGTAGACTGTTTTGGAGGTTTCAGGGTGATTGAGTGCTTTTTTGAATTCTTCGAGATTGCTCCAATCAGGGAGCACCCAATGGTTCGGTGAGGTTATTCTAGTAGCTTGAGAAAGTTCATGCAGGTCGGGGTGAGCCGAGGTTGGTACTAGATTTACTGGGTTGGCAAGAAAATAGTGGGTTCAGAAGTTGAAGGCATTTCAGGTTTTAGTAAGGGGATGCCTTCAGGGATGTTTTCGGTCAAGCCTCGGGTTTGAGCCTCCAGTTCAGTCCAGGGTATATTTCCCTCCGGTTCGTCAGTAAGAGTGGGTGGAAGTTTGGGTGTGCATCTTTTCTTAGTAGGTCGTTTAAGGGGAATTTCTGTTGATTCAGTATCAGAGGATATGATGGGGTTTGCGAGATTAGGGTTTAGAGAAGTGGAGTCAGATGGATTTGGGTTCATCATCAATCGATTAATGGGGAGGGGCAAAGACAGAAAATCACACTCAGCAACACGGTGATTAATAGTAATAATTAGGATAATTATTATAAGGAATTAGGGGGACTTACTCATCGTTTTGCCTGGTGAAGATTGGTGCAGATTGATGGTGCTTCGTGATTTCTGCAGAAATTCGCAGAGTGTTCTTGCAGAGGAAAATGGTGTGTTTTGCTTGGATTTTGCGGAAGTGAGAGAAATGAAGGAGAGAGGTATTTTGGTGTGGTTTGAATGGAAGAAAGCTGAAAGGACATAAAGGTTTTTCGAAAGGCGGGTGTTAGGGTTTATTGTGGGCCTCTCGTTTTTGGGCTCACTAGATTAGATATATTACGAGGTAACGGGCTGACAGCACGTGTCCGACATAGTGTAGGAACGCATTTAATGTTATTAAGTGAGAAGTGATGGTTGACGGTTTCACGCTTTACCAATGAGCAAAGTGATGCCTCAGTCCTCTTTGTATAGATAAGAGACGTGCTCCCAATTTAGGGTTCTCATCTCCTATTAAAACTATAAAACCATAAAAAGCGATCGACTTAAAATAAAGATTTCTCCTGTATTCTAAGTTACCATAGTTATTAGAACCCCCGTTAAATTACCGTAATAACCATGGACCAATAATCATATCCATAACTTTAGTCCGTTGGGACCCCATACCATAATCTATATCAGCCCATCAGGGCCCAAAAATCATAAAGCCCAAATCTCAATACTGAGCTACCACTCAGTACCGATCTATCATAATACCATTCACTTAATAAGAGCTCGTCACCCTCATATAAGAGCTTACCACTCTTACACGAGAGCTCGTCGTTCCTACCTGAGAGCTCGCCACTTCCAAAACAGTTCATCCTCCTATAAGAAGGATTGTCCTTCTAAAAGGAAAGGTTGCCTCATACATCCATATAAAATCTGCATGTTACCGACATGAATATTTGATGTCGTATTTCTCAAGTAAATATTTGTATTTCTTTTGTTGAAAATCATGTTTTTAAAATAATTATTTATTGTATTCAAAAAGTACAATTGTTTACCTCAAAATTAGGAATAGTTATTTATAATACTTGTAGAAGTACGATTTTTTTCACACAAATATCAAAAGTGCGTTTGCATCCCTCTCCCTGTTTAATTCCTATATTCTCTGTAGCTATCTCACTCGATCAATTCCATTTATCCACTGCAGGAGGAAAAATTTCATTTTTGGTACATTATGTTGGCCACTTTCAAGAAAAGGTACGTGATGTTGGCCAGCATCAAACTACATACATTAAGTTGACAAATTTATCAAATTTGGTACAAAAAAAGCCTAATCGGGTTTTGATGCTTACATGACATGATTTAATCATTTCTTATCATTTTTAATTTAAAAACTGATTTCTTATCATTTTCAATTTAAAATTAATTTAAAAGTTAATTTCCTATCATTTTAAAATTAATTTAAAAATTAATATAAAAAATAATTTCTTATCATTTTTAATTTAAAAATTAATTAAAAAATTAATTTCTTATCATTTTAAAATTAATTTAATTTAAAAATTAATTTAAATTTAAAATTAATTTCTTATCATTTTAATTAAAATTTAATTTAAAAATTAATTTCTTATCATTTTAAAATTAATTTCAAAAATTAATTTAATTTAAAAATTAATTTAAAAATTAAATTCTTATCATTTTTAATATTAAAAATTAATTTCTTATCATTTTAAAATTAATTCAAAAGTTAATTTAATTTAAAAATTAATTACTTATCATTTTAATTTAAAAATTAAATTAAAAATTAATTTCTTACATTTTAAATTAATTCAAAAGTTAATTTAATTTAAAAATTAATTTCTTATCATTTTTAATTTAAAATTAATTTCTTATCATTTTAAAATTAATTCAAAAAGAATTAATTTAAAAATTAATTTCTTATCATTTATTAATTTAAAAATAATTTAATTTAAAAATTAATTTTTTAATATTATAAAAATTAATTAAAAATTGTAGAAATAACTTTAAAAAGTATTTTTAAATTTTAAAAAAATTAACTTTTAAATTAAATTAACTTTTGAATTAATTTTAAAATGTTAAGAAATTAATTTTTAAATTAAATTAATTTTAAAATGATAAGAAATTAATTTTTAATTAATTTCTAAATTAAAAATGATAAGAAATTAATTTTTAAATTAAATTAATTTTAAAATGATAAGAAATGAATTTTTTAATTAATTTTTAAATTAAAAATGATAAGAAATTAATTTTTATATTAATATTTAAATTAAATTAATTTTTGAATTAATTTTAAAATGATAACAAATTAATTTTTAATTAATTTGAAATTGAAAATGATAAGAAATTAGTTTTTAAATTAAATTAATTTTTAAATTAAAAATGATAAGAAATGATTAAATCATGCAAAGCCCGATTGGGCTTTTTTTTAAACCAAATTTGATAAATTTGATAATTTAATGTATGCTGGCCAACATCACTTACCTTTTCTGGAAGGTGGCCAACATAATGTATCAAAAATGAAATTTTCTCGTTTCCATCAATTCATCGCATCCATCCTCTGATCTACAAGGTACGCTGTTCTCTTTTGTTCTTTGTTTCTCAATGTTATCGAAATTCTAACGCTCAATTAGGTTATATACGTTTGTCGCAATTCTAATGCTTAATGGACGTGTGGTTGGTTATTCGCCCAATATGCAACAAAACTATTCCCCATTTGGCCATTTCCACCTGCAATTCGGTTCTCAAAATATGGTCAAATTTCGACTCTCCATTTCTTTTCCACGAGTTTTTAGTCAGCTTATGTTTGTAGAGTCCTTAATTATTCATACTTTCTGGTTAGTTGTATGTGATTTTAAAGACTTTCCACTGAAATTACTAACATAATTAATTGATTGATCTTGGTGCATGAATTGAGCATTGGGAAAGAAAGAGAAAAAAAAAACAACAACACCATTTTAAGTGACTTATTCAACAAGTTGATCAATTTGTTTTCGTTTTTAACTTGTGGAATCGATCGGGCATAAAACTACTAAGCGCTATTGGAGAGAGATGTTGAAAGCAAAGCTACTTGGAATCGATCGGGCATAAAATAAATATGGAGCCGGACTATCATTTCTGGCCTGACCAACAACGGAGTTTCGACATAAATAAATATTAAAGCTTGGAATATAGATATGGATTCAAGCTGGATTGCATAAAGTTTGTGACGGAAAGTCAAATTGTGACACGGTGCTATGGTGTTCCAGAGGGCATAAGAGTTCCTGGGTGTTCAATTTTCACAAAGTACTTTATTTTACCTTATTTAAGTATCATGCAGTTGGTTACAAACATTTTTTTCTTCTTTTATTTCCAAAAGAAATATTTCTTTCAGTTAGTTCTAGTGTTTTACTCATATCGATAGCATTTTAATTGGCGAATTATTCTATAACAATGAATTTCTGAGGGCCATAGTGGCGAAGCTTGTCATGTACATATACGTCCACAACAATTACCCAACAATCTACAAGTTGGTGTATAGACTATATAAACTTAAACCCTACAAACCTTAAACTCTAACCCTACCCCTCACCAACATTTTTGTCCCATTATAATTTAGAAAAGGATCCCAGTTTCTTGAGCATCAACCAGCTTTTGATACACCCCGCATGAAAATCATGCCCGCAGTTGAGAGTGGCAACCTTTTCGTCTTTTTCAAACAAACAATCTTGGCACACCACACATATTTGAGCACTATCAACATCATGATGATGATGGCAATCTCTTATTTTCAGATGTGTAGTAATGGTGTCTTCTGACAGGCCATTGTCATCATCACTAGCGTCATAGAACACTAATTCCCCATCGAGCAAATCCCATTCCCGTAATTCCTCTTCGCTTAGTTCTATCTCATCATCTTCTTCTTCTTGGGCGTTGAGAATCAAAGACTCATCATCACAAGGCATAATAAACTGATGGTAATCGTTACTTTCTGCGACGTGTTCTTGTTCTTGAGCATTTAGAATCCAAGAATGATCATGACAAGGTTGTGGTTGATATTGAGGATAGTACAGAGGAACCCAATACTGAGAATACATCAGAGCGTAGCCTGCATCAACGTATCCTAATGTTGCTGCATTTTGATATCCCATATTGATCGCTGGCACAATAGGATTATGAGAGTACGATGCAAACGTGTTGTCGTAATAAGCATTATTCACTGCAGCAGGAGAATAAAAAGCAGCCATGGTGAAATTTTTTCTTTGCTTCTCTCTTTCTTGCCTTTCTTTGTTTCTCACTTGTAATATCTGTGATATTGTGGTGAAGGTATGGGTTAGAGCATGTCTGTATATATATGACAAGTCTTAAAGCTATTAACTAACAAACGCGTATATCTGCTTTTGTGATTCTCTCTCCTCTCTTTCCATATCCGTGTCACTTGTTTTCCTTATCATCCAAAGTTTTAATTCATTTACTTTCTTCGTATCCCTAAACTAAAAATATACTGAATATTTAATTAACAAAACTAAAAAAAAGATACTATGTGATGTAAAAGTTAAAATCAAACCAAAATGAGTGTATAACAACAAAAATCATATATAATGATCTAATATAAAAGTTACAATAAATAATTTGAAAATTATGACTACAAAATTATTTATGGGCATTTATATATTAATAATTTATGACTAATTACAATGATTTTAAATCTTTAACTTGAGAAATTCACGTATAAACGATTTATTATTACTTTAAAAGAAATTGAATATATAATTAACTTAGTGATATGGTGATCCTGAGGGCATCCCGGGTCAATTCTCATGGCACTTCAAGAAACATTGCCCATATTGAAATCAACTACAGAAATTCTCAATTAATTTTGTGATACAATACTTGAATCTGTGAATTTTTTTTTCTTTTTGATTTATCTATTTATAATATTTATATTTCTTTTATTTTTTTCAGTTTTATTAAGTAATTATTTAGAATATAATTAGAATTTATTATATTTTTAACTGGTTTCAAAATGTTTGAGATTTATTTTATAATATTTACTTTTTATAAATTTAGATTTATAAAATATCTATCTAAAATATAAATATTTGTTTTTATTTAATTGGCTTTATTATTTTTTTTATCATGGTTATCTTATTAATTTATAATTTATTTTATTAACTAATTATTTAGAATTAATTTATAACCTTGTATATTTATATTAACTAATTTATTATTATTTAAGATTTTATTTCTATTTTTAGTTTTTTATTAATTAAATGAGAAAAATATTTTTTCCCTCCCATAATATACTCAATTTGACACTTTGTCTCCTAATCTTTTATTTCGTACACTTTGCCTCCTGAACTGTGCATTTTTTTCACTTTACCTCCTACTCGAAGATTCCGGCGATCGGAGCTCGGCACGTGATTAATACAGGGGTATTTTTGTCATTTTCTTTCGAAATTATTTTTAGAGAATTTTTTTTTCGCCTCCCAAACTATACAAGATTTGACACTTTACCTCCTAATCTTTTATTTCGTGCACTTTGCCTCCTGAACTATGAATATTTTTCGATTTACCTCCTAATAACAGATTCCGCCTTAATAAATCATCCGGAGCTCAACATGTGATTTCAACGTAAGATTTTGAGGGGTATTTTTGTCATTTCTTTCCAAGTTTATTTTAATGTAATAAAAAAATCTTAAATAAACAAAATGATTACCACCACCCACCATCGGGCATCATAACAAAACAATTAAAAGAAGAAAAAATCCACCCACTCCTCAAAATCGAAAATCAGAATAACATAAAACTTATATATATGCCCCTCAAAATCAAAAATCTCTTATTCCCTCCGTCGTTATTAGATTTATCCGCCATCATCACATCGCCTGTGCGTTGTGGTTACTGCTTTGTCTCATCCCGTGCCATGAAATTTGTTGATTTCATGAACATACAAATAAAATCGCTTCCATACAGCCCGCCACCTTCAATAGCTCCGCCGCACAATGCCTGCACCACAATGCCTCTGTTATCCCGCTTGGCTTCTCAACCTTAGAAATCTAAACCCAAATTCTCCTTGAAAATTTTAGATCCGATTTTGATATTTGATTCCTAATTTTTGTATTTTCCCCTTTTCTTTGGGCACTATTTCATATTTGTTTTATTTTTGAATCAAGAAGCTTTAGAACTAAAATCTAGTGGTTTTATATTAGTTTTTTGGATTAAGTATCTTAGCTTCTTCACTTTTTTTTTTTTTGGCATAGGAAGATGATTGAGAATGATAATGGTGAGATTGTAGTGATTAGATTGCCTTTTTTGAACAATATTATAGTTAAGAAATGAATTCTATATTTGTCAATATTTTAGCTTTTATTTAGATTTGCACATTTAGATGAATGGTGGGAGGTGGTAATCATTCTTTTTCTTTGGCAGATTTTATGATTTTGTTTCCAGACATTTATTTTTGATTATTATATTAAAAATAATTGCAGAAGAAAATGATGAAAATATCGTACAAATCTCACATGAAATCACGTGCCGATCTCCATTCATTTTTTTCTGCAAGAATCTGCAATTGGGAAGTAAACTGAAAAAAAAATGCATAGTTCAGGAGGCAAAGTGCACGAAATAATAGATTATGAGGTAAAGTGTCAAATCCAGTATAGTTTGGAAGGCAAAAGAAATTTCTAAAAATAATTTCGAAAGGAAATGAAAAAAATACCCCTGCATTAATCACGTGTTTTAAACGATAGTATAAGTCACAACGACCTGATGGATTCAGGTCGCATGATCACAAACCGACTTTGCGACCTGATAACCTGAGGTCGCATGGATGGTGACTTAATAAGTTCAGGTCGCATGGATGGCGACCTGATAGGTTCAGGTCGAGTGAGTGCCGACCTGACAGGTCGAGTGAGTGCCGACCTGACAGGTCTCAGCACCAGAGGTCTACATAGATACCACATCACGTCGAATGACATAAGCCCTAGATTAGTACAAGTCTAGTCTGCTACAGCTGTCAATAGTACTGTAGCAATGTTAACCACACGATCATAGCTAGCCGTTGTCATATGTACTGTAGCATTTCTGACCACGGGATCTAGGGCAACCCTAGTCATCTATGTAGCTATAAGTAGCAGTGTATTTCATTGATGTTCGATATAAAGAAATTACCAAAAATATATTCAGTACATTCTCCTTAGTTCACTTTATAACAGATTACTTTTTATTACATCAGCTCGCCATGAGCTCGCACCATTTCTTTCATGGTATCAGAGCTGGTTTGAGGGCCTTACTCTGTTTCTCCTTTTCAAAATGTCTCATAACAGCTCTTCCTCCTCAACCCAAACCTCCTCACCTCTACCTCTAATCGTTGATCCTCAAAGTCAGCTCATTTCAACCAAATTAGATGAAAATAATTACTTGATATGGAGACGACAAGCCTTGACCACCATCAAGTATTATGGTCTTGAAGCATTCATTAAGAAAGGATCTACAGCTCCACCGTAGTTTATAAATGATGAAGGACAAAGTCAAACAAACCCCCTCTTTTCTACGTGGGAAAGGCAAGATCAGATCTTAGCCTCATGGATCATGCTCTCTTTAAGTGAGAGTATTCTTGTTTTAACTGTTGGTCTCAATACATCTGAAGAAATATGGTCTGCTCTTGAGAACAACTTTGCCACGCAGTCTCAAGCCAAGATAATGCAGTATACGATAATGTTGCAGTCCTTGAGGAAAAATGCCTTGTCCATGAAAGAGTATTTGGGAAAGATGAAGTCTTGCTGTGATGTTTTAGCTTCTGCAGGGAACAAGATCTCTGAAAAAGATCAGATCTTGCACATTTTAGCTGGATTAGGAAGTGAGTATGACTCAGTGATGGTTAACGTTACATCCAGGCCGCAACCCTACATACTAGCTGAACTGCATGCCCTCTTGCTCAGCTATGAAGCCGGATTGGAGATCAACGGCAATAATACTTCGTACGTTAATACAGAAGGATCTCATCCCTCTATTAATGCTGCTACACACGTCAACAGAAGAGTCAACAACAGTAATTATCAACAAGGCAGAGGAAGCTCACAAGGTCGCGGAGGTGGCATGAACAGTTTCAGAGGTGGTAGAGGATGCAGAAATCAAAAAGGTCGCGGAGGACGATCGAATGGAGGTGACAGAGTTGTTTGTCAGATATGCTATGTATCTAGACATACAACAGATAGATGATGGTATAGAAATGACAACTTTTACAGTAACAATCAATCCAACCAGCAGTCAGTCAAAAATCCTTCGCTCAATATGGCACACTTTGGCAATGGTGGAAGTATCAACTCGCATACAGGCTATGACTCAGATAGTCTCTGGTTTCCTAATTCTGGAGTAACTGCGCATGTAACAAATGACCTTTAAATTTGAACATCGCCTCTGAATATGATAGAGGAAACAAGATCCAAATGGGAAATGGAGCTGAAGTAAACATCAATCACATTGGTAACTCTTTTCTTAAAGCTCCTCTCAATTCTAGAACCTTCTTGCTTAAGAATTTACTTCATGTTCCTCAATCACTAAAAACCTGTTAAGTGTCTCCAATTTTGCCTCTGATAATAATGTTATTTTTGAATTTCATCCTTCTTATTGTCTCATTAAGGATCAAACCTCCAAGCACATCTTGCTAAAAGGGACAGTTGAAGATGGACTCTATCATTTCAAATTACACACCACCAAGCCAACCACTTATCAACCTCCATATCTACATCACCTTTCATCATGCGACCTGCTCAAACTAGCTTTATTTCCAATTTTTAGAATAAAGAGCCTATTTCTAATCTATAACATTCTAGATTGGGTCACTCTAGTCAAGATGTAATAGATAAGTCCTTGAAAAGCCGTAATATTTCTTATAACAGCAGTAATAAGAATTTATCCTTATGTTCTTGTTGTATGTTAGCAAAAAGTCACAAGCTTCCCTTTCCAAACTCTCAATTTACTAGCTCGCAACCTCTTGAACTCATTCACTCCTACCTATGGGTACCAGCACCCATCAAATCTTCAAATGGTTTTCTTTACTATGTTAACTTCATTGATCATTTCAGTAGATATACATGGATCTATCTCCTAAGGTCCAAATCAGATGTTTCAAATGCCTTTGTCCATTTTAAAAACCTTGTTGAAAATCAATTAAATTGAAAGATCAAAAACTTTAAATCTAATGGTGGCACTGAATATGAACCCCTTGCTAAAAAAAATTCAAGATAATGGTATAAATCACAGAATATCTTGTCCCTACACACCAGAACAAAATGGTATGTCTAAAAGGAAACATAGTCATCTTGTGGAGATGGGACTATCTTTGCTTGCTCATTCAAACCTACCTCTTAGGTTGTGGGATGACGCTTTCACTACTTCTGCTTACATTATCAACATAATTCCTTGCAAAACAAATCTTTGTAAGACCCCTCTTGAGTGTATCTTCAATTAGCGAACTGATTAGCTTTCTTAGAGTGTGTTGTTGCCTCTGCTATCCCCATATCAGGCCCTAAAATTCCCACAAACTTCAATACATGTCGGTTCCATGTACCTTTCTTGGTTACAACACTCAGTACAAAGGATACAAAGTTTTGTTATCTTCTGAGAAGGTGATAATCTCCAGAAATGTTGTGTTCAGTGAGCATGAGTTCCCATATAGGTCAAAAGAGGTCGCTAACTCTCCACACTTCACCTTGTCACCTTTGCCATCCATACTCTCACACCCCAATATCATACTTTTCCCATCCCATCTTCTCAAACAGACACACCATTAAACCTCTGAATAATGTTCCCACCTCTCCAGTTCCATTGCCTGATCAAACTTCTCTTTTCCACTAATCGCCTCATCATACTCACTCCAACCCACCTCAAGGCTCTAACACTACAGTTCCCCTCGTTGTTCAACTGCCAGCCCTTTCTAATGATCACTCTGGTCCTTCTCCACTATCTCCACCTTAGAATTTACATCCTATGCTGACCAGGTCTAAGGCTAGTATTCACAAACCTAAAACACTCTCTGCCGAAGTCATCAATGATGATGATGAACAATTAAATTCTCATCAAGCTCTTAATATTGGAGTTTGGAAACAGGTTATGCAGGCTGAATACAATGCACTGATTAAAAATTGCACTTGGACTTTGGTTCCAGCACCTGAGAGGAGAATGATAATTGGTTGCAGATGGGTATTTAAGACCAAGAAAAACACCGATGGTTTAGTTGCTTGACACAAAGCAAGATTGGTTGCTCAAGGTTTCTCTCAGCGAGCTGGTTTTGATTTCTCTGAAACCTTCTGTCCAGTTGTCAAGCCAACAATAATAAGGATAATCTTAAGCATTGTTGTTTCTTGTGGATGGGATCTTAAGCATCTTGATACTAACAATGCTTTCCTGCATGGAGATTTACAGGAAGTGATCTATATGAAACAACCTCCCAGTTTTGAACAACAGAAAGACAAACAGCTCGTCTGCAGACTCACCAAGGCTATTTATGGACTTAAACAGGCCTCTAGAAAATAGTTTGGCAAGATTCAAAGAATTCTTCAAGGTCTTGGGTTCACAGGTTCAAAAGCTGATGCTTCTCTTTTTTACAGGTTGAAGAATGGGTCAAGAATTTATCTCCTCATCTATGTAGATGACATACTGATTATAGGGAGCAATGAGAATGAAGTCGCTTCAGTAGTTGCCAATTTGAAAAAAATTTTGTCGCTGAAAGAGCTGGATAATGTGAAACAGTTTTTGGGAATCCATTTTACCACATCCGCTGATGAAGTGCATTTGAGTCAAGGACAGTACATGAGAGAGCTTCTCAAGTGAGCTAATATGCTGTCACCTAAGCCTGTTCTCACTCCAATGATTACTTCCAACAACTTGTCCAAATTCAAGGGGAGCAGCACGGGCATAAATCCTACTCTTTACAGAAGTTTGGTAGGAGGCCTACAATATGTCACTATTACGAGACCTGAATTTTCCTTTAGCGTTAACAAAGTTAGTCAATTCATGGCTAATCCCTTGAACACGAGCTTGAGAGCACTAAAACGAATTCTGAGATACTTGGCAGGGACCATTGATCATGGACTGAGAATAATGAAAGCTCCAAACTTTAATTTAATTGGTTTTTTTGACTCTGATTGGGCTGTCGACTTCGATGATAGGAAGTCTATTAGTGATTTTTGTGTCTATCTTAGCAATAATCTTGTATCATGGAGTTCGAAGAAGTATGGTTTTGTGTCAAGGTCAAGCACTGAGGCAGAGTACAGGAGTTTAGCGAGCACTACTGCAGAAATGACGTGGATAGGATATCTGCTTAAGGAATTAAAAATTGGATCAGTTTGCACGCCTACCGTTTGGGTAGATAACTTGAGCACGATTGCTCTAGCTTTGAATCCTGTCCTGCATGCAAGAACCAAGCACATTGACTTGATCTTCACTTTGTTAGAGACAAGATTCTTTCACAAAAGCTCGCAGTGCAACATGTTCTTTCTTCAGAGCAGATAGCTAATATTTTAACAAAACTTTTAACCGAGAAATTCTTCACCAAGCTCAGAGACAGATTGAGAATCATGCCAAAGAGTTTGTTCGAATTGAGGGGCCGTGTTAAACGATAGTATAAGTCACATCAACCTGATGGATTCAGGTTGCATGGTCATAGACCGAATTGGCGACCTGATAACCTGAGGTCGCATAAATGGCGACCTAATAAGTTCTGGTCGCATGGATGGCGACTTGATAGGTTCAGATCGAGTGAGTGCCGACCTGACAAGTCTCAGCACCAGAGGTCTGCATATATCCCACGTCACGTCAGATGACATAAGCCCTAAATTAGTACAAGTTCAGTCTGCTACAACTGTCAATAGTATTGTAGCAATGTTAGCCATACGATCATAGCTAGCCATTGCCATATGTACTGTAGCATTTCTGACCACAGGATCTAGGACAACCCTAGTCAGCTATGTAACTATAAATAGCAGTGTATTTCATTGATGTTCGATATCAAGAAATTACCAAAAATATATTCAGTACATTCTCCTTAGTTCACTTTATAATAGCTTACATTTTATTACATCAGCTCGCTATGAACTCGCACCTTTTCTTTCAACATGAAAATCACATGTCAAGCTCCAATTGCCGGAATTTGCCAATAGGAGGTAATGTGAGAAAAACGCACAGTGTAGGAGGCAAAGTATACGAAATAAAAGATTAGGGGGCAAAGTGTCGAATTGGGTATAATTTTGAAGGAAAAATATATTTTTTTTATTTAAATTTGACGTTTTTAATTCAAGATTTTAGTGGATCAAATTTTCCTGCAATGAATTGTTTCTTTTTCTTTAACAACAAATAGGGTTTTATTAATTCATACTAGCATTGCATAAAAAAGAACGCAATATAAATCTTCTAAAAACCATTAAAAATAAACTATGACAAATTCATACTCCCTCCTATCCAACTTAATTATTGCTTTAGTTAAAAGCAACTTAAAATCTAGTTCGACAATCGTCTGCCACTTATAATTTTATTTGTTATTTATGTTGAATCAAAAACTTGTACATTTGAATCATTCACACAATTAAAAAGAAAAACACCGTAATAAGACAAAATATCAAAAGAAAGACAAACAAAACATGCATAACTACGTGAGTAAATCACGTATTTAAAAAAAATTTAAAAATAAATATGTAGATATGATAATTTCAGGCCAAAAATAAAAAGAAATCACCCTTACTAAGAACAATAAAAAAGGACAAAAGGGAATGAGATAGTTTGAGAGAAAAGTCGTTGGATAGGGTTTTAGTCTTTAGAACTATAATAAATAATGAATTGTTTAGATAAATGTTAATTTCATAATTATATAACTAAAAGAATATAAAGTAATTCAAAAATAGGGAGTATGCATTCGTACAAACTATAGCACAATTGTGTTTTATTATTATTTTTCATTGTAAGAGCATGTACAACACGTGGGGATCTGGTATGGTGATCCCCGCTTCGCCGTGTGGATGCGTACAAAGTCGCAGGTAAATATGGGACCCATGGTCAAATGGTGGGTCCCGTTTTGCCTTCGTAATATACTTAGTGTAAGTAACCGTATATTACACGGGATTTATGAAAAATTAAATATAAAAATATTTTTAAAAATTAAAATTTTCTAAATTTAAAATAAAATATTAAAAAATGTGTTCTCAACCCGTGCCCGGTTCAGCTTATTAATTATTATAATTATTAATTAATATTATATTTTTATATTTAAATTAAATTCGTTAATAACTATATTTACATACTTATAAAATGTCAAAAAACATAACATTTTCAACCCATCTCTGATCTATATTAGTTAATTATTATTAACTCATTCTATATTTTTAAGTTTAGATTAACTCTGTTATTAATTATAGTTACATACTTTAAAAAATTCAAAATGTGCCATAATGTCAAGCCTTATCACATTGTGCCATTGGATAATAAATATTAATTAAATTTTATTATATAATTTTGGTTTTTTTATATTTAGATTGAATTTATTACTAATATTTAGTTACATATTCCAATTATTGCAAATATATCATAATTGACCTAAACAAAACATTTAAAATCTCAAAAATAAGTTATTTCAACTTTTCTTATAAATAAAATTTATTTAATTATTTTAATAAATAAGTTTTTTTATAATTAAAATTATTTCATATGTAATTTATTTTTTAATTAAAATAACTAATTTAAAACTTTTCTACTAATTATATATGACTTATTTATATTTTTATATTAGGAATATAAAAGAAAATTATTGAATATTGAACAAAATATAATAAAAGAAAACTAATTAAGTTAGATTAAATATAATAAAAAAAATTAAATTAGGTAAGATATAATAAAAAGAAAATATTAAATTAGGTATATATTAGGCTCGAATGACACATAAACAACCGACGCACCAGATTTTTTTTATTATCCAAGCGAAGCATACGAAGCAGACACATAGATTAGGAGGATTTTGCATTAATATATACTTGTTTAACACCCGTGTATCACACGAGACTTATCAAAAGATAAATATAAAAAATATTTATGATAATTATAGAATTTTAAATCTAAAATAAAAAATTAAAATAATATATTCTCAACTCGTGCCTTGTAAATGTCTAATCTATTTATTAATTATTATAAATATTAAATAATTTTGTATTTGATGTTCAAATTAAACTCATTAATAATGTAGTTACATACTTATAAAAATTCAAAAGGCGTCACATTCTAAACTCGTGTCTAATATCTATTTTATTAATTATTATTAAATCTTTTTATATATTAATGTTTAGAATAAATTCGTTAATAATTATTAGTTACATACTTTGAGATATTCAAAAGACGTCATACTCTCAACCCGTGTCCCATTGTACTGGTGTCTAATCAATGTTTATTAATTATTAGTATATAATTTAATCTTTTTATGTTTGGATTGAATACATTACTAATATTTAGTTACATACTTATTATTGTAAATAACTCATATTTTACCTATATGGAATATTTGAAATTCCAAAAATAAAACTATTTTAGATTTTATTATCAATAAAATTTATTTAATTATTTTCATAATATATTTTTTTTTGTAATTCAAATGATTTGATATGTATTATTTCTTTTTAATTAATATAACCAATTTAGATCTTATCTACTAATTATATATGACTTATTTGTATTTTTATATTAAAAGAATCAAAGGAAAGTATTGAATAAGGAAAAATATAATAAAAGAATTAAATTAAATAAGATACAACGAAAAGGAAAGTATTAAATTAAGTAAATATTAGGCTCGGGTGACACATAAGCAAACGAAGCACCTGAATTTTTTATTTGTCAAACGAAGCATACGAAGCTGACACATAGGTTAGGAGGATTTTGCATTAATATATAAGGGGTGATATATATATATATANTATATATATATATATTAGGTGTGTGTGGGATTAAATGTCCGTGGGAGCCCAACGATCAACATTTAATCTCATTTTTTATTTTTATTTTTTTGAAAAAATTTAAAAAAAAATCAAAAAAATATATCAAAAAAAGATAGTTTTAAAAAAGGAGTTTAAATATAATTTTTTTGATTAAAGATATAATAACATATTTAAATAAACTTTAGAAAATAGTAAAAGAAATAAAAAAATAAATAATTATCGAGAAAAATGTGAAAATATTTATTTTAAAAAAGAAGTTTTTTGACTAAAAAGATACAATATCATATTTAATATATTCAAAGTATTTGTAATGTTTTTAATTATTTGAATTATTGAAGTATTTGTAATATTTTTAATTATTTGAATTATATCTATTTGTAATTTCTTATTTATTTAAATACTTGTATTTGTTTAATTATTTAATTAGTTGCAAGATTTTTAATTATTCTTAATGTTCTCATCATTTTATTTATCATTTTTATTAAAAAGAAATGAATAAAATAATGCAATATCACCTCTTCAATATGACTTCAACATTGAAGATGGTGACATCACACATCTTTCAATATACGTGTCATCTACGGGACAACGACTGGTTTCACCCGACCTAAGGCTCATCAAGAGAGGGGCTACAGCTCCCGATCAGATTTGGGTAAGGTTGGCCTAGTCCCCTCTTCATCGTCAATTTCTTGAATAGTGACACGCTCCCTACATTGAACCGGGTAAGAGTATCTGAACGCCGAAGGGGTGGATTATCCCCACGCAATGCTGTCTGGAGTGCAGTCGATCGTTTAAGTACATCACCGGTCACTGCCCGAATAATACTCGCCTCGATGCGAGACATGTGCTCCCGTACGTCACAGTAATTTTCCTCGACAATCATGCCCAAACCTAGTCAATCAAGAAGACATAAGATAAATCAAGAATCGACACGTGATATTGACTAGGTTCAAACTCTAAATCTCTCAAATTATTTAAAACTTATCTTATATTTTCCAATCACTGTATCCGACTTAATAAAAAATGGAACACAAAAAACCCGTTGGTTAAATAACTTAAGTATCTCTTGTAATATTGAGATTTTTAATCTACACGTTTTTACTTTTTGCTCGATTTCAATTTTGCTGAAATGCGAAATGGCTCGAATGATATGACAGAAAATGACTGTCTATTATTAAATCAATACAAAATATCATAATTGACAAAAAAATTATACGTAGCCCACTAGCATCTCTCTCTCTCTCTCTCTCTCTCGATGAATTCCATTTTGCCGCTGCAGATCAGCGTTTCCATCACCGCTCAATTCATCACATCCATCCTCTGATCTACAAGGTATTACTCTGTTTCACAGTGTTATCGAAATCCTAACGCTCAATTAGATTATATACGTTTATCGGAATTCTAATGCTTAATTAGGCCATAAATACACAAAACAACAGTTAGGGCGGCGTGAACTATTCCATTTCCACCTGCAATTATGTTCCCCATTCCCCAAACACGGTCAAGTTTGGACTCTCCATTTTTTCACTAGTTTTTAGTCAGCTTATGTTTGTTTTCTGGTTAGTTGTATAAATAATTAATTGGTTCATCTTGATGCATGAATTAATTATTGGGAATATCAATATACGTCGTAGTATAGAATTAAAAAAAAAAAAACAAAAAAAAAAAAAACCAGTGTTTTCCTAGGTGATATATTCAACAAGCTGTTTTCTTTTTCATTTATTTTTAACTTGTGGACTAACTATTCATCATCCTTAGAAGCATAACTGAATCCATCAGTACAAGAAAACTTCAATTTAAAAAACTCCCTCGTAAAACTCGCTAGCGATTTGCCGACAGATTATTATTTGCGACGGAACTGCAAAAGGTATTCGCGTCAGAAATATGATATTCATCACCCTTACATTCAGTTTTGGCCTAATGTTATAAATTACATAACTACAGTATTCTTACTTGCCATGTCGTCAGTTATTCTCATTAGATTCACTACAAGGAAAGTGCCGAATAGCTTTGGAACTTTGCTATGCTATGGACTAGCACTTTCGACATTTTTAAATTTTAAAACTTACGAATATAGCTATGGATTAAAGATGGATTGCAACGAAATTTGTGACAGAAGGCCTTCTGGTGGTAAGTTTAGTGCCAATTGGCTTAATAATAAAGACGGTTTAGTAACGGACTTGTGACCGAAATTTAGGTACAGACCATTATCCGTATTTAAATATCAACGGAAGCCAAGTCGATGGATTAGTCAAACACTGCCATTGTATATATAGCCACAGATTTTTATATTTAGATTGTAAATTAACGGAACAATATTTTCTGGAATAGCAAGTTTTACCATGAAGTTTAAAGAAGCATAGTGGCTGTATAGCAAGTGTCTTCGCCACCTCATTCTTTGGTTAGTTTAAGTGTTTCATTTAATTCACACATATCGATAGCTTTTTATACATTTGCGCCGTGCCCGTATAAATAATTATATACACCAACGATCTACAACTGAAATTCTAAAAGATCACTGATCATGATAGATCGGACTCTAATCCTACATACCACTAACAAACATTTTTTTTTTTCTCATGAATTTACAGATGGATCCCGTTGCTTTGCAAAGGGGGCAGCTATTCTTGAGCATCAACCAGCTTTTGATACACCCCTCGTGAAAATCATGCCCACAGTTGAGAGTGGCGATCTTTTCATCTTCTTGGAACAAACAATCTTGGCACACCACACATATTTGAGCACTATCAATGCGATGACGATGATCATGATCTCTTGTTTTCAGATGTTTAGTAACAGTCTCTTCGGACATGCCATTGTCATCATCACTTGCGTCGTAGAACACTAATTGCCCATCGAGCAAATCCCATTCTCGTAATTCCTCTTCGCTTAGTTCTATCTCTTCTTCTTCTTCTTCTTCTTCTTGGGCGTTGAGAATCAAAGACTCATCATCACAAGGCATAATAAACTGATGATTGCTTTCTTCGTCTTGAGCATTTAGAATCCAAGAATGATCATGACAAGGTTGTGGTTGATATTGGAGATAGTAGAGAGGAACCCAATACTGCCAATACATCAGAGCGTAGCCTGCATGAACGTATCCAAATATTGCTGCATTTTGATCTCCCATATTGATCACTGGCGCCGTAGGATTATGATGGTGAAGAGAGTACGATGTGAATCTGTTGTCGTAATAATCATTGTTTACTGCAACAGGAGGATGAAAAGCGGCCATGGTGAATTGTTTCTTTGCTCTCTGTATCTTTCTTTTTCGCTTGTTGTTATATCTGTGATATTGTGGTGAAGTATGCGGAGAGTGTATTTATATGGCAAGTCTTAAAAGCTAACTAACAAACGCGTATATCTGCTTGTGGGTTTCTCTCTCCTCTCTTTCCATATGTATGTTGCTTGTTTTCCTAATTATGGAATGTTTTATTAGTAATCAAATATAATATAATGTAATCAAAATACAAATATATAGCAAGTTTAATTAACCATACTAACAAAATGTTACTTGCATAGACTATTAGTTGATGTCTAAAATAAAAAACAAAACAACACAATGCATAATGTATGATGCACCCAATTCTCATTTTAATAATTTATATGATAAATATGATTGTCCTATAGTGATTTTATATTTAAAGAATTAAAATTTTTGTTTTATATATGATAAATATGTATGTTCTATTTAATGAATATATGTGTTTTGTGTGATAAATATATATGTTTTGTATTGAATTGTATGGAGGCAATTGAAAAGTGTGCTTCTGTGTATGTTATGTGATGTGTTTTGTGTGATAAATGTGGGTTTTATTTGATGAACATGTATGTTCTATATTAAATTTTATTAGACAAGTGAGAAATGTGTTTCTATATATGTATGTTCTGTGTAATTGAATACTTTTATTTTGTGTAATGAATATGACTGCATTATTGGGTAACTTCAATAAAATCACGGAATAACAGCAGGGATAATTCGAATTAATAGAGAAAAACAAATAGCAAGAACAGAAAATTAAATCAAATTGAACCGTCGAGGCGAGCGAACTCTCTTCTTAAGATTCTTATTGCCCCGGACTACGTGCTCGCGGTTGAACAGCAATGAACCTCCCAAGATACAACGACGAACGGACCTGGACGGAGCAGTCGAACCAGCACCCTGGCGAACGAGAACTGGGCAGACAACTGAGCAAGATCCTAATTGCAAACTATATGATGCGTGAGGCAAGTAGGATGATTATGAGATGCTTTATGATTTTCGGATGCAGAAATACACTGCAGGGGGGGGGGTATTTATAGTTGCAAAAGGATCACAATTAAGGTAGGAAATCGCAGGAATTAGGATTCCTCATACAAGTCTAATTCCTATTCTTTCTCTCCAAGAAAGACTGGGAATATTCTGGAACTGGTCCAAAACTAAAGCCCAGGCCCAGCTAGACTATAGAACCCACGAACCACGAACCACAAACCACATGCGCGAAAAATCGCGAGTATGGGCGCGGAACGCGAGCCACGAGGCCACGGGCCACGGGCCCGAGCCCGAGCCCGAGCCGAGCCCGAGCCCGAGCCGAGCCGAGCCGAGCCGTGCCGTGCCGAGCCGAGCCGGCCGGCGGGCGGGTGGTGGCGCGCGTGTGGGGGGTTCCCCACCCCACTCAACTTGTAACCAATCCCCATTTCACTTCATTTAATAAAGCCTTTCTTAAATGGGTCTCCTTCCTATGTGGGACTTTCCATATACCAAATGGAAATCCCACTCCCTTTTCAACTTCCATATTTACTTATTAAATGTCCAACTTTGAACATTGATTACTCACTCATCCCAACATGGATTTGTGAAAGTAAATATACCACGTTCATCTACTCACAACGTAGATTAAGAATATGAAGCTCGTTTTCTTGGCCTTGGACACTCTTGGATTCGCAAGTGCTTCGGGCGAGGCGGCCACTCCTCTACACTTGAATAGGTGACCTTGTCTATCAGAAGTATCCTGCTATACTCCACCTTTAAAGGTATAGATCGTCATTAAAAGTCAAAGACTTACCCTATGCCACGGTCATCAGGATATCACTTGGATATGCTCTCTAGGGAAATAGGTTTAGCTCATGGCTAGGCACCAAGTGTTCGTAATAGAAAAGTCCAAAGTTTAGTTGGCCACATTGAACCAAGTTCTTGGGATCTCCAGTCATCATGGTTGGGTTTCCACTAAGGACCATTCTTTTGTGTGGACTTTAAGCCCATTRCCTCTAGCATTATATAGAATTGATCTCGATTTATACTTTTCGTAAACGGATCCGCTAGATTCTCCTTTGACTTCACATAGTCAATGGACATAATACCTCTTGAGATCAATTCTCTAACGGTATTGTGTCTCCGACGAATATGTCGAGACTTACCGTTATACATCTCACTATAAGCCCTTGCGATGGCAGCTTGATTATCGCAATGTATCATAATCGGTGATACTGGCTTACTCCAACATGGAATATCCTCGAGAAAATTTCGAAGCCACTCAGCTTCTTCACCAGCCTTATCCAAGGCTATGAACTCTGACTCCATGGTGGACCGGGCTATGCAAGTCTGTTTCGTAGACCTCCAAGATACAGCCCCTCCCCCAATGGTAAACACGTACCCACTAGTGGAGTGTGAATCCTTGGAGTCCGATATCCAGTTGGCATCACAATACCCTTCCAGAACACCTGGATACCTTGCATAATGCAGCCCATAACTCTGGGTATATCTRAAGTATCGCAATACTCTAATTAACCCAGCCCAATGAGTACTGTTTGGATTACTCGTGAACCTACTAAGTTTGTTCACCGAATAGGCTAGATCAGGCCTCGTACAATTTGTAAGGTACATCAGACTCCCAATGATCCTAGCATAATCCAACTGCGTCACTGGATCACCTTTGTTTTTCACCAAACYAAGGTTATCGTCAAAAGGGGTTTTGGCAGTTTCACTATCCAATGCATTGAACTTCTTAAGAACGTTCTCAACATAGTGAGACTGAGACAAAATTATGCCATTCGAAWTTCTTATGATCTTGATCCCAAGAATCACATCTGCTAACCCCATATCTTTCATGTCAAAGTTGTCTTTCAACATATTCTTGGTATTAGTGATCACATCACTTGAATCACTCAGAATCAACATGTCATCAACATACAGACACACAATGACAAATGAACCAAGCGTGTTTTTCACATAAACACACTTATCACATTCATTTATGCGAAAGCCATTGGATATCATCACAGTATCAAACTTGATATGCCACTGCTTTGGTGCTTGTTTCAATCCATATAGCGATTTAACAAGTCTACACACCTTTTTCTCTTGTCCTCGAACTACAAACCCTTCGGGTTGTTCCATATAGATCTCCTCATCTAACTCACCATTCAAAAAGGCTGTTTTCACATCCATTTGATGTATCTCAAGATTGTGCAGCGCAGCAATCGCCAAAATTACTCTTATTGAAGTAATTCTTGTTACCGGTGAGTAGGTGTCAAAGAAGTCATATCCTTCRTTTTGTTTAAAGCCTTTGGCCACTAGCCTTGCTTTATACTTATCGATAGAGCCATCAGCTCTATACTTCTTTCTAAGAACCCACTTACACCCAAGGGGCTTAGTTCCTTGAGGAAGATCCGCCAATTCCCATGTATGATTATGCATGATGGAATCTATCTCCGAATTTATCGCTTCCTTCCACAAAGGAGCATCCGGACTGGACAATGCTTCTTGAATGGACCGAGGTTCGTTATCTAACATATAGATCATGAACTCTGGACCAAACGTCTTTGCTATTTTAGTCCTCTTGCTTCGCCTTAGTTCACCATCATCACTTMTTTGTGATGCATCCCGAACTTCAGGCGACTCGTCTTCACGAGTTCTCTTCAAAAGAGCCTTCTTGTTCTTATCCTTGTAAGGATATATGTGTTCAAAAAACACTACATTTCTAGACTCTATAGTAGTCCCCTCAACTACATCAGGTACCTCAGACCTGTGCACTAGAAATCTATATGCGGAGCTATTCTTTGCGTATCCAATGAAGATGCAATCAACCGTCTTTGGTCKTATCTTCATTTGCTTTGGTTCAGGCACCCTCACCTTAGCCAAACACCCCCACACTTTAAGATGACAGTAGGCCGGAGCCTTTCCTTTCCATAGTTCGTATGGAGTCTTGTCTCTACCCGTGTGAGGTAACCGATTCAATAAATAATTGGAGGAGAGAATCGCCTCCCCCCACATGTTAGGGGGCAGCCCTGAACTAATTAGAAGGACATTCATCATCTCCTTCAAAGTTCGATTCTTGCGTTCAGCAACGCCATTCGATTGAGGTGTATATGGAGCAGTTGTTTGATGAATTATACCATATTCAGCACACAACTCTTGGAACGGAGAAACGTACTCTCCACCTCGATCACTCCGAATTGCCTTATCAAAATTACAAATAAGAATCTTAAGCTATTGGGTTACTTCAATAAAATCCACGGAATAACAGCAGGGATAATTCGAATTAATAGAGAAAAACAAATAGCAAGAACAGAAAAATTAAATCAAATTGAACCGTCGAGGCGAGCGAACTCTCTCCTTAAGATTCTTATTGCCCCCGGACTACGTGCTCGCGGTTGAACAGCAATGAACCTCCCAAGATACAACGACGAACGGAGCTGGACGGAGCAGTCGAACCAGCACCCTGGCGAACGAGAACTGGGCAGACAACTGAGCAAGATCCTAATTGCAAACTATATGATGCGTGAGGCAAGGTAGGATGATTATGAGATGCTTTATGATTTTCGGATGCAGAAATACACTGCAGGAGGGGGGTATTTATAGTTGCAAAAGGATCACAATTAAGGTAGGAAATCGCAGGAATTAGGATTCCTCATACAAGTCTAATTCCTATTCTTTCTCTCCAAGAAAGACTGGAATATTCTGGAACTGGTCCAAAACTAAAGCCCAGGCCCAGCTAGACTATAGAACCACGAACCACGAACCACAAACCACATGCGCGAAAAATCGCGAGTATGGGCGCGGAACGCGAGCCACGAGCCACGGCCACGGGCCCTCGACGAGCCCAAGGGCCACGAGCCCGAGCCCAAGCCCGAGCCGAGACGAGCCGTGCCGTGCCGAGCC